>OY759271.1:40368752-40631252 GCA_963662155.1 Lamellibrachia columna | reverse complement strand
GTGAAGTAAGTAATCGAATTGAAGAGGAACCTATAAGTGAAGTAGGTAAGCAAAATTGCCGTGGATTCGATAGATCTTACCCCGTAAGTGATTGTCAGGGCACCGAATAACTGCAGCATCAACTCTATGTAATCTGGGACGATGTCTAAACAACTCTACAACGAAGACGTTTTTATTAGATGAGTCGGCAACAATGTTAACAACAGTATATAAACAAACATATATTATATAGTTCAAGCTTACTTTCAAGCCTCTGAAGGAAGTTGGAAGCTGAACCCGCTATAGCTGTACACTCAATCACAGACAGACAGACAGACAGACAAAATCGTTTATTTATCCATTTGTACATAGTATTACAGTAACTGTAATTCCTATTAATTAATATATTTAGTACAACGTGGATTTGGGAGACTCCTATTAAGACTAAAGAAGTCGCTCTCATAGGAGCCACCTTGGTACGTTTTCATTGAATTTATTGTATATTTCCGCTTGTGTAGATTAACGTTAACACGTACAGCTAGATTAATTATTTATTATTGACCATGCGTGCAAGTGTAGCAGTTAACTTCGGTGCATATGCATACATAGCTTTTTATAATAATTTTTTTTGCATAAGATATATATCCCTGTAAGCTGTGTGTGGTCACCTTATCTTTTAATATGTCTGGAGTATTGTTGATGATATGTGGTAAATTATATTTCAGACACTTTTTTGCAAATTCGTGTTGTGTTCTAAATGTGTGTATTTTGTTGTGTTTACGCGTGAAATGATTATGTATGTGTGTATTCTGGTTTATCGGCCAGCTTTGTAAGTATGCTGGTAATTGTTTGTGTATGAATTTATAATAAAATCGTAGTATCTGTACTTTAAGTAAGTCTTCAACCTTTAGAACAGAGAGGCTTTTAAATAATGGTTCCGTATGTGAGTTATATTTGGTTACAGATATTATTCTAATTGCTTTCTTCTGTAATTTTATTATCCTATTACACTGATAGCCCCAAATCATTAGGCAGTAATTTATGTGGGGTAATATTAATTAATTATACAGTATAATTCTGATACTTTTTGGTAAGACATGCTTCAATTTGTTTATAATTCCGATTGTCCTAGAACACTTATTTGCTATTTTCTCAATGTGTTTATTCCAATTTAAATGTGTGTAATCACGCACGCACGCACGCACGCACGCACGCACGCACGCACGCGCACAAACACGCACGCACGCACGCACGCACGCACGCACGCACGCACGCACGCACGCACGCACGCACACACACACACACACACACACACACACACACACACACACACACACACACACACACACACACACACACACATACACACACATGCATCGAAATGTCAACAAAACGTTGTGCAAATCTATGCAACTAAAATAGTATATCATTTCAAAAGTTATCTGTCAATGTATCCAAAGTGATTGAAAAGATATCTGAAATTTGTGTAAGGCTATCTATACTATGAAGTACTTTGTGGCTTTATATGTATGCCTGTGTGTATGTATGGCTGACACGGGCAGGGTTCGTATATAAAAAAATACCCTCTGGGAGTGGGGATATTTAACAAGAGATTTAACAAGAGTTGCCATCCAAGCCAAAGGCCCAGATGGCAAGTGGACATGGAAGCCATTGGCTTATCGAGAGTCCAACAATGTTCATCTACTTATAACCCGCCCTCCTGAGATATGTGTCAACCTTGTTTCTAAACATATTCACGCTGCTAGCAGTTACACAATCTGTAGACAATTTGTTCCATTCATTTATTGTCCTCTGTGAGAACGAGTGCTTCCTGATGTCCAATCTACATTGATCCTTTACTAATTTACCTCATGTCCTCTAGTTCTGCTATCCTTCTTGAGTGAGAAAAACATATTTCTATCAATATTTTCATACCCATTCAATATCTTAAAAACTTCAATCTGATCTCCTCTTAACCTCCTTGTCTCTAGAGTTGTTAAACCACATTCTTTCAGGCGTTCTTCATAACTAAGGTCTCTCAGTTCTGGAATCATTTTAGTTGCTCTCCTTTGTATGCGTTCAAGCGTATCTATATCATTCTTACGATATGGTCTCCATGCTTGTATACAGTATTCTAAATGAGGTCTAACTATTGCTTTATAAAGAGGTATAATTAACTTTTTTCCCTTGTATGTTATGTTTCTTCTATTCAATCCAAGAATTTGATTACCCTTTGAAGCTGCAATACCACACTGCTCTGAAACTTTCATATCAGAGCTTATTGTAACTCCTAAGTCCTTTTCTTTTACAGCAGTACCCAGAACAGTATCTCCCATTTTATAGTTTACATTCAAGTTCCCATGTCCTGTAGGTAGGCATTTACATTTCCCAAAATTGAACAACATCTGCCATTTCTCAGACCATTTCACTAATCTGTCTAGATCGTTTTGTAAATGTTGTTTATCACCATCAGTATTAACTTTTCTAAACAGTTTTGTGTCGCCCGCAACTTTCAGTACGTTACTTGTTATACTGTCGTCCAAGTCATTGATATAAATTAAGAATAATATAGGTCCTAATACTGATTTAACAAGATTTAACAAGATTTGCCATCCAAGCCAAAGGCCCAGATGGCAAGTGGACAAGGAAGCCATTGGCTTATCGAGAGTCCAACAATGTTCATCTACTTATAGCGCGCCCTCCTGAGATATGTGTCAACCTTATTTTTAAACATATTCACGCTGCTAGCAGTTACACAATCTGTAGACAATTTGTTCCATTCATTTATTGTCCTCTGTGAGAACGAGTGCTTCCTGATGTCCAATCTACATTGATCCTTTACTAATTTTACCTCATGTCCTCTAGTTCTGCTATCCTTCTTGAGTGAGAAAAACATATTTCTATTAATATTTTCATACCCATTCAATATCTTAAAAACTTCAATCTGATCTCCTCTTAACCTCCTTGTCTCCAGAGTTGTTAAACCACATTCTTTCAGGCGTTCTTCATAACTAAGGTCTCTCAGTTCTGGAATCATTTTAGTTGCTCTCCTTTGTATGCGTTCAAGCGTATCTATATCCTTCTTACGATATGGTCTCCATGTTTGTATACAGTATTCTAAATGAGGTCTAACTATTGCTTTATAAAGAGGTATAATTAACTTTTTTCCCTTGTATGTTATGTTTCTTCTAATCCAAGAATTTGATTACCCTTTGAAGCTGCAATACCACACTGCTCTGAAACTTTCATATCAGCGCTTATTGTAACTCCTAAGTCCTTTTTTTTTACAGTAGTACCCAGAACAGTATCTCCCATTTTATAGTTTACATTCAAGTTCCCATGTCCTGTATGTAGGCATTTACATTTCCCAAAATTGAACATCTGCCATTTCTCAGACCATTTCACTAATCTGTCTAGATCATTTTGTAAATGTTGTTTATCACCATCAGTATTAACCTTTCTAAAGAGTTTTGTGTCATCCGCAAATTTCAGTACGTTACTTGTTATACTGTCATCCAAGTCATTGATATAAATTAAGAATAATATAGGTCCTAATACTGATCCTTGAGGTACCCCACTCAAAACCGATTTCCAATTTGAAACTTCTCCATCTACTACAACTCGTTGTCTTCTGTCAGTCAGCCATTGTTCTATCCAGTCAGTTATGCTATCCCCGATACCATGGGCTTTTAATTTAAGTAGTAATCTTTGATGTGGCACTTTGTCAAAAGCTTTCTGAAAATCTAAGTAGATAATATCTACTGGCGATCCCACGTCTATCCACTTAGTGATTTCTTCCAAAAAACATAACATATTTGTTAAGCATGACCTCGCTTTAAGGAATCCATGTTGAGATGAATTTAATCATTTATGCTTAACGAGGAATTCCACCATATGGTCTTTAATTAACCTTTCTAATAATTTACAAATCACTGACGTTAAACTCACTGGTCTGTAATTCTTTGACTTATTTCTCGAACCCTTTTTAAATAATGGTATGATGTTTGCTTCTTTCCATGCAAACGGAACAACTCCCTCTTTTAATGACAAGTTGAATACTCTTGCAAGTGGTATACTGATTTGTTCTACTGTTTCCATTAGTAATTTTGGAGGAATCCCATCCACTCCCGGTGATTTGTTATCCTTCATTGCCTTTATTTTCTTAGCTACCAATTCTGGAGTTACAACTAACGGACCTAAATAGTCAGATTTAGCCCCCTGAAATTTAGCATCAGCAACTGGTAATGAACTAATATCTTCTTTGGTAAACACTGAACTGAAGTAACCATTTAGGTCTTCCGCCATTAAAAACCCCTGTGATATTATATTTCCAGCACTGTCTTCTAGAGGTCCAACCTTGTCTTGTACGTTTTGTTTACTCCTGACATATGCATAAAAACTCTTGCTGTCATTTTTTATGTTACATGCTAGTTTTTGCTCATAGCTTCTTTTAGATTGTCTGATTTCAGTTGTAGCTGCATTAAGTGCCTCTTTGTATTTTGCATAGTCTTCGTCCTTTCTGGTACGCCTATAAACCCTCCACATAGTTTGTTTTAGCATTATTTTTCTAATTGCCTCTTTTGACAAGTGTTTCTTTCTACACCGTTTTCCTTGTTTTTGGAAGGGAACAAATTTATCGATGATACTCTCAATTTCATATTTTAGAATATTCCAACATTCAATTGCGGTCTTATTCATCAGCATGTTATTCCAATCTAGCTTTGCTAAGTATTTTCTCATATCTTTGTAGTTACCTTTGTGGAAGTTTCTCTTGTACGTTTTCTTATTTTTACTTTCTGATTTTACATTGATGTCAAAATGTATTTGATTATGGTCACTATTACCCAATGGTTCAAATATTTTTACATTGTCCACTAATTCTTTTTGTGATGACAAAACTATATCTAATACATTTTCTCCCCTGGTTGGTTCTAGTACGTGCTGAGTAAGAAAGCTATCCTGGATTAAAAATAGAAATTGTTGGTCCTCAATCCCTGTGCTCTCTAGAGAATTCCATTGTATGTGTCCATGGTTAAAATCTCCCATTATGATACATTCCCCTTTACTAACTTCCTTTATAGCGTTTTTTATTTTTGTGTTGTCCTCTTCGTTTATGTTTGGACTTCGGTAAACTAATCCAATAGTTAATTTTGAATTTCCTGAAACAATTTTGCACCAAACAGCTTCATCGCAATCTGCTTCCCTTTCTAGTTTTATTTCATAAGCCTGAATAGATTCTTTAACATATAAAATAACTCCCCCGCCCCTTCTTCCTATTCGATCTTTCCTAAACATTACATATCCTGTCAGTCCTAATTCAGCAACTGTTATATGTATGTTGGCCCATGATTCAGTTATACCAATTATGTGAGGGTCAATATCTTCTACCATAATGTTTAATTTGTTTTTCTTATTTACTATGCTCCTTGCATTTAAACATACGCATTTATAACCTTTTTCAGAGATGTTTTTCGGATGATTTGATATTGGTTTATCTATGCTAGTGGCCTCTTGTTCTGCTTGAGACACCTCTAGGTAAACCCCCTGCACTTCTAGTTTAAAGAATGTTTACTTCCAAAAATATTTGTCATTGTACCCAAGTCACTATCTACTGCTGCTGAAAGTTTTTCCGCGAATACTGCCGCCCCCTTTCCACTTAAATGAAGCCCATCCTTCATGTACATATCAGCCCTCCCAACAAAACTTCCCCATAAATCCAACTTCCTCTTCCCTACTTAACTTCTGGACTAACATGTTAATTGCCATCCCCCGACAATTTCGATATTTGTGACCCCTCCTGCCCATTACAGGTAAAATCCCTGACAGTATTACCTGCTCAACCCGCGTCTGTTTTAGTGTTCTGACCAACTGCCTATATTTCCTAACTATGGCAGTTGTACCCTCCCTCTCTACGTTATTTGTCCCTATGTGTACTAAAACAGATCCACCCTTACCCGAGCCTACGATGTTTTTTACCCTCTCAGTTATCGCCTCTATTTTGGCTCCAGGCAAGCAGACCACCACATCATCTCCCTTGTTTAAGACTCTGTCGGTCTTCCTAACTATCGAATCCCCCACAAACACCCTCGCTCTCTTCCTCACCCCCTCTATCACTGCTGCAGAATAACTCTTCCGTTCGATCCCCTCCATCACATTCTGTCCTGACCCCTTCCCTCCTGTCTCCTTCGCTCCTGTCTCCCCCACTTCCCACTCCTTTGCTCTTGTCTCTCCCACTCCCCTCTCCTTCACTCCGGTTGTTTTCCTCCCGTCTCCCCCACTCCCTTCTCCTTCCCTCCTGTCTCCCCTGCTCCCCTCTCCTTCACTCCGGTTGTCTTCCCTCCCGTCTTCCCCACTCCCTTCTCCTTCCCTCCTGTCTCCTCTGCTCCCCTCTCCTTCACTCCGGTTGTCTTCCCTCCCATTCCTTTCCTTCCAGTCTCCCTACGACCTGTCACCTTCCCTCCTCTCAGCTTCCTCCCAGGCTGCGGTGAGCTCTCCCTAGCATCTCTTGTGTCTTTCCCCACTTTATCATCTACTGTTCCCCCACCGGAACTACTGGCACAACCCCCCTGTTCCTTTCCCACCATTGCCACAACGAGCAGCCTCAGCTCTTCCAACTCCACCTCTAGTTCCTTCATCTTCGTACATCCCCTACACTCAAAACTAAAACTATCTGCCTGGACCTCAGCCCAGGACTTCTCGCACCCAGACTTGACGAAGTCCACCCAATTACTGCAACTGCCACAAATTAAGCGCCTTGTGGCCTTTAACTGCCGTTTGCACGGCGCCATCATACAATTTAGTTTTAATTAGTTTGCTACTTTAGCCTTGAATAAGGCTGTTTTTGTGATGAAAAGAACACTTTAGGCTAATATACTTGCTAACTGTGTCTTCTATTAACCTCGCATGAGAAAAAAAAAACCTGCCACCTATCGAATACGGAGATCACTCTGTAACAAAACAACGAAGTCAGTGTGTACTAATTTACGCTAAAATCCTGCTGTTAATTCCTTTTTACCGAAAACGTTTACTACCACTATGTCAGATATTACCTTATATATGTAATTTAAGCAAATAAATCACTTTATCTCATATATATATTAGCCAATGTAAACGATAGCTCGATGCACGGGTTGAATTCACGACCTGTAAACAAACTCCCTTTTATCACTCGGGTTTGCATCCGGGAAAAAATGCTACCTCTGTTAACAAAAACGGTTTCTTAATATATGTCAACAAGAAGTTGGTGAACAATATATGTATAATACTAATACTTATTCTAACCAATATTCCAATGTTACTGACTATTCACTATGCTATCTCAATTTACGAATGGTAAACAACGCTATTAACGCTCGCTGAATTCCCTGACAGAATCCGAAACTAACTTACTGTAAAATACTCCCTCTGACTAATAATTAACAAAACCTGTTTCCTAATATATGTCTACAATACGTTTGTGTATAATATATATGCAATAGTAATACTTATTCTATTTGATATACCGCGTTTTTCTGTAAATGATCTACATCAAATTCAAGTCGCTGCACCAAGTCCAAGTAGCCGGAAGTCAAAATGAAGGAACATATGTGGACGTTTGACGTAGATCACGCAACTCAGAACAATTGGAGTTCGTAGTTACGTTCAATTGTTAGCAACGCTATTCGTGTTTTCTACGATTGTTCCCAGTTACGTGATCTACGTCAAACGTCCACACAAGTTCCTCCGTACGGTACGAACGCTTTGTGAAACTGACAGCTGTACATGATGCTTGGGGCAAGAAGTTCCTACCAAAACTTTACTAGTCAATACAAGGAGTCATAAGTCATATGTCAAACAACAACGGCTTGATATATTTATAAGTATGTCATTAGAAAAACGTTTTGCTGAATCGTGCTACTTACTGTGTATTTAACGTTCGGCAAACAGTTGGCGATAATACGGACTTCTGAACTCTCTGAATGAAACGGCAGTCCGCCGCAGCAATTAAACTAAAGAGACACATTAATTTTTTACATGATATCAAATATATATTAACAGGTAGTAAGCGTGCGTGCGTGCGTGGTGTGTTTGCGTGCGTGCGTGCGTGCGTGTGTGTGTCACGGTTTCGATTCTTTCTAGAATCCGTCGTCGTCTATCTAATCATCTGTCTAACCACTTGAATGCGTCTTTACCTTTCTCATCGTCTAAAAGAAATGAATGTCGTTGTCTTTCTTTTCACCTACGTTGTGGTCGTTATTTCGTCCTCATCGTCTTTCCGATCGTCTGAGTGACGTCGTCGTCTTTCTCGTCGTCTGAATGGCGTCATTGTCTTTGTCATTAACTGAGTGACGTCGTTGTTTTTTTCACTGTCCGAGTGACGTTGCCGTCTTTCTCATCGCCTGAGTAATGCGTCGTCTTTCACGTCGAACGAGTGAGTCGTCATCGTTTTCATCGCCTGTGTGACGTCGTCGTCTTTCTCATCGATCGAATGACCTAGTCGTGTTTTTCATCGCACGAATAACGTCGTCGTCTTTTTCAAAAAATGACCAACTCTGACTTTATCGTGATCTGAATGACGTTATTTCCCTTGACACTCACGATATCCTCCACGTACATCAGCCAGATCTCGGCCGCCTTCATTTTTTTGAACAGCGACGCCGACCGCCGCAACTTCGCTTCTAGTTCTTTATGCACCTTCAAACGGAGTCGAGAGAATGCTCTGTTACATAATTACTGTGGTGGTGGTGTTGGTGGTGGTGGTGGTGATTATGGTAGTGGTGGTGGTGGTGGTGATGGTTGTGGTGGTGATGGTTGTGGTGGTGGTGGTGGTGGTGGTGGTGGTGGTGTTCGTGGTATGGTTGTGGTGGTGGTGGTGGTGGCGGCGGTTGTGGTGGTGGTAGTTCATTCGTCACTGCCTACTGCTAGGCTTTACGAAAAATTCGACCCAACTTACGTTGACTTTAATGACGACAAGCCAGGTGCCCGACACCAGTATGGCCGAGTAGAAGAAGAGCAGGATGACGTAGTACTGAAAGAAACACAAACAACATTCGAAAACCAGCGGGCAGCTTCTCACATTTCACATTTTGATTGCCCCATTGTGTAACGATGGAAACGTGTGCGTGTGCGTGCGTGCGTGCATGCATGTATGTACACACGCACGCACGCACGCACGCACGCACGCACGCACGCACGCACGCACGCACGCACGCACGCACGCACGCACGCACGCACACACACAATTAGCGCCACCCGTATCCATTCAATGATACTCTGCCGAAGACACGTACGAAGAGCGTCTTACAGATGTCCTCGCGGAGTGAGCCGGTGGCGCCTAGTACGCCGATCACGTAGACGATCACGCCCGCCACGTCGAGGAAGAACGGAATCATAAAGGCCTGCTTGAGCAAAAGGTCCGTCCACGGATACCAGGTCTCCTCGAGCAGGTATCGGATCTGTTCCGGGTCGAAGTGCAGCAACACTCCACCGCCGACCAAGGCACACCCGGTCAGCTGGGGAAAGATTTAACAAGATTTAACAAGATTTAACAAGATTGCCACCCCACACGACAAGTTCCAGATGGCAAGTGGACAAGGAAGCCATTGGCTTATCGAGAGTCCAAAAATATTCTCATCTATGTGTAGCCCGCCCTTATCAAATATATGTCAATTATATTTTTTAACATATTCACACTACTAGCATTAACACAATCATTTGGCAGTTTGTTCCATTCATTTATCACCCTCTGTGAGAAAGAGTACTTTCTCATGTCCAACCTACACTGCTCTTTAACTAATGCTGCTTTGTGTCATCTGGTTCTACTGCCTTCTTTAAGTTAGAAGAACATATTCCTATCAACATCCTCATAACCGTTCACTATTTTAAACACTTCTATTTGGTCTCCTCTTAGTCTCCTGGTCTCTAGTGTTGTCAAACCACATTGTAATAAGCGACTTTCATAACTAAGGTCTCTCAATTCTGGAATCATTTTAGCTGCCCTTCGTTGTATTCTTTCTAGCTTGTCTATGTCTTTTTACGATACGTCCTCCATGCTTGAATACAATATTCCAAATGTGATCTAACTATTGCTTTGTACAGGGGTACAATTAGCTGTTTCTCCTTATACATGATAGTTCTCTTAATTAGCCCTAGACTTTGATTTCCTTTCAAAGCAGCAATCCCACATTGCTCTTAAACTTTCATGTCAGCACTAAATGTTACTCCTAAGTCCTTTTCTTGTGTGGTTCTACCTAGTACAGCACCCCCATTTTATATTTGCATCCATGTTTCCATGTCCTATGTGTATACATTTACACTTCCCAAAATTTAATAGCATTTGCCATTTTTCTGACCATTTAACTAATTTATCTAGATCATCCTGTGTAAACTTTGTTTATCTTTATAATTAGTAACCTTTCTGAATACTTTTGCGTCATCTGCAAATTTCAGTACTTTGCTAGATATGTCATCCATCTCCTTTCAAATCATTTATATATATTAAAAACAGTATAGGGCCTAATACTGATCCCTGTGGTACACCACTCAAAACAGATTTCCAGTTTGAAATCTCACCATCTACTATTACTCTCTGTTTTCTGTGTAAGCCACTTTTCTATCCAGTTGATTACATCATTACCTATGCCATGGGCTTTTAGTTTAAGTAACAATCTTTGATGTGGTACTTTATCGAAAGCTTTCTGAAAATCTAAGTAGACAACATCCACTGGTGATCCGTCAATGACCCACTTTGTAATTTCTTCAAAAAAGCATAGGAGATTAGTTAGACATGACTTTGCTTTTAGGAACCCATGTTGATATGTATTATTAATTTATGTTTTACAAGGAATTCCACCATGTGGTCTCTAATTAATGTTTCGAGTAATTTACATACAACTGATGTTAAACTCACTGGTCTGTAATTTTCGGGCTTGTTCCTCGATCCCTTCTTAAATAGCGGCGTAATGTTTGCCTCTTTCCATTCTGAAGGAACTGTTCCTTCTTCTAGTGACAAGTTAAACAATTTTGCAAGTGGTGTACTAATTTGCTCACAAATTTCCTTAAGCAGTTTTGGTGGTATCCCATCAACTCCAGGTGATTTATTGTCTTTCATCTTCTTAATTTTCTTTGCTATCATTTCAGGAGTTACAAATAACAGGCCTAAATGTTCTGATGTATTGCCCTCAAATTTCTTCTAGTGACAAGTTAAAAAAATTTGCAAGTGGTGTACTAATTTGCTCAACAATTTCCTTAAGCAGTTTTGGTGGTATCCCATCAACTCCAGGTGATTTATTATCTTTCATCTTCTTAATTT
Source organism: Lamellibrachia columna (assembly GCA_963662155.1). NCBI lineage: Eukaryota > Metazoa > Annelida > Polychaeta > Sabellida > Siboglinidae > Lamellibrachia > Lamellibrachia columna. The sequence continues at coordinate 40,619,983 of OY759271.1, read as the reverse complement.
TGTTTGCTATCATTTCATGAGTTACAAATAACTGGATTAAATGTTCTGATGTATTGCCCTCAAATTTAGTAAATGGAACTGGAAGTGAGCTGATATCTTCTGTGGTAAAAACTGAGCTGAAATACTCATTCAGGACCTCTGCCATTTGAAACCCGTCTGAAATTATATTTCCCCTGTTGTTTTCTAGTGGTCCGACCTTATCTCGAACTTTCTGTTTGCTCCTTACATAAGCATAGAAACTCTTGCTGTAATTTTTTATATTACCTGCCAATTTTTTTTTAAAGGTTCTTTTAGATTTTCTAATTTCAGTTGTAGCTAGGTTAGGTGCCTCTTTGTAATTTGCATTTTCTTCGTCCTTTCTGGTACGCCTATAAGCCCTCCACATAGTTTGCTTAAACACTATTTTTCTAATAGCTTCCTTTGACAAGTGTTTCTTTCTAGACCGTTTTCCTTGGTTTTTCAAGGGAACAAATTTATCGATGATACTCTCAATTTCATATTTTATAATATTCCAACATTCAATTGCGGTCTTATTCATCAGCATGTTTTTTTATTTTTACTTTCTAATTTTACATTGATGTCAAAATGTACTTGATTGCGGTCACTGTTACCCAATGGTTCATGTATTTTTACATTGTCGACCAATTCTTTTTGTGATGATAAAACTATATCTAATACACTTTCTCCCCTGGTTGGTTCTAGCACGTGCTGAGTAAAGAAGCTCTCCTGAATTAAAAATAGAAATTGTTGGTCCTCACCCCCTGTACTCTCTAGAGATTTCCATTGTATGTGTCCATGGTTAAAATCTCCCATTATGATACATTCCCCTTTACTAACTTCCTTTATAGCATTTTGTATTTTTGTGTTATCCTCTTCTTTTATTTTTGGACTTCGGTAAACTAATCCAATAATTAATTTTGAATTTCCTGAAACTATTTTGCACCAAACAGCTTCATCGTAATCTGCTTCGCTTTCTAATTTTATTTCATAAGCCTGAATAGATTCTTTAACATATAAAATAACTCCCCCTCCCCTTCTTCCTATTCGATCTCTCCTAAACATTACGTATCCTGTCAATCCTAATTCAGCATCTGTAATGTCTGTGTTGGCCCAAAGACCACAACTAGCTTTCCAAAATTATTGTCTACCATTTCGTATGACATTTATCTGGTTCCTTGCAAAGTCTTGTTTTATGTTTTTTTATATGACATTTACCTGGTTCCTTGCAAAGTCTTGTTTTATGTTTTTATATGACATTTATCTGGTTCCTTGCAAATTCTTGTTTTATGTTTTATATGACATTTATCCGGTTCCTTGTAAAGTCTTGTTTTATGTTTTTACCTACTGAAAGCATATTAACTACGAAGTGAATGTATAGTGAATGTATAGCGTGTATCAACTTTTGAAGTTGGTGTTCATCATTTAAGCCAAATTAAGATACTTTCAATTTGTTTACTCTTTGTTTTACACAAGCGGTAAACGAATCGGAATTAGCTTAACTTGAAAACATCGTAAATTTAAGTGGTTTTTAAAACATAAGCTACTTCGATGCGTTTCATGTCACGAAAGTCGGACACATTTTCTGCGCTACCATCCATTCATAGGACCAGAACTGACTAAACAAAACACCGCGTATATATCTTGCACAAGTATTATGAGTATTGCAAAGTTTAACAAGATTTAATAAGACTGCATTCAAACCAAGAACCTCGGGACGACAAGTGAATTTTTTGATCATATTCACACTTAGACTAGCATTTACACAATCAGTAGATAATATGTTCCTTTCATGCCCCGTACCGCAACATTGTCCTCGCCCTACACAGTAACATTTTGCCCGGGTCCGGCCCACAGCGCAACATTTTGCCCGCCACGTACTACACGATTGGTTGAAAATGCATGTACTTACTCCGAATAAGTAGCTGAACGCCATCACGACATACTTGTAGTTACAGCGACAAGTAACGAACTCGTACTCGTAAATCGTCTCTGGGTCGCGGTAAAAGAATAATTCCAACATGGTGGTCCTATCTGGTAATTATCGGCGGCGTAATTTCTCAACCAGATGTCGTTTTAACATGATGTAAATAGTCGCATATTCTGGTTCGTTTGTAGATATGTCCCTGACCGTGGCTACGTTGCCGCGCGCGGGAAATCGGCTAATACCGCAGCAGTAAGTATACCAGGCAAAGTAAAGTGAACCTTCAAGGCAGTCTTCGTTTGCAGCAGTGGCTTGTTAATAGTCCAATTTGTTATTAGAAACCGGTATATGTAATCGAACCGGTGAGCGAAAAGAGCGTATTCCGTTTGTCTCTCAACATATCCTATAATGCACGTCATATGACAACCAGTCCGTGAAACAATGGCGTCATTCCATGTGACGTCACAGACAGAGCAGTTGTGGTACAGTGTAAACATCTTAAATATCGCTATTTGATACAGCATACCTGATGCATAATCATTTAGAAATGGAATTCCAATGAGGACTTATTTGCAGTGGATAAATCAATTATATACATGAAAACAAGAATACGTTTTTAATTTACTGAGAAAACCGAAAACAATATTAATAAATTGCAACCACCAATCTGATTAATCGCTTCACAATTAACGATGTCATAATTTAATACTTTTGTTCTCACATATTAAACCCGGACCTTTAAAAAAACATTAAGTATATCGACATACTCGGAGTAGTCAGATTGTGTTAAATTCTCCTGTAAGTCTTTCATCAACTCTGCAACCTTTGTAAGCATGTCGGGTTTCATATGACGATTTTACGATTACTCCCGATAATAGCAGATGTTGATTTAACGTGGAGATGTTTAGTTACTTAACTGTATAATTTGCGTACTGTTATAAAAAAACGCAATCGAACACATAAGTATGACTGTGCTGTACATGACTGAGAGTTCGACCAGTCCAACCGGAAACAGTCCACTCTCAACACAACACGGTGTCATCTTCCTGTGTAGCGACTTGGCCATTTGAGGGTACTTTGAGACTTCCTACTTTCATGTTGACTGCGTCTCGGTCGGCGAGCCAGCAGACCAGCAGATATGCGGCTGCATACTTAAAGACACGATTAGTCAGATCGCTAGTCTGGGCAATGAAAAAGACAGACGAAAAGAACTCGGGGCAGGTTCCACGAACCGTTCGTACCATACAAACGAGCTAATGCGGACGTGTCTGAAGACGAAGGACTGTTAGCACAGCTGAACCTATAGAAATTTGAACATTGAAAACGACGATGCCACACCCTAGCAATGGACAGTCAGAAGTCTGCGAATGGCACGGAGGTTGCAGGATGTCGACAGCCCACACGCGTTATTACTGATATGGTGATGGTGTATCATCAATAAAACACAAATATAATAACTCAATTATAAAATTATTGATATCTGCATATGACTGACTGCGCTGCTTTCGGATTAACCACGTTCAAGATTGAACAAGATTAAACAAAGATTGCCACCCAAAGCAACAACCTCCAAGGAAGCCCTTTGCTTATAAAAAATTCAACAGTTGTATATGTGGCTAGCCCTTGCCATACATATCACAATTATGTTTTGAAACATATTGACACTGCTGACACTTGCACGATCCGTAGATAATTCTCTACCGTTTTGTCCTCGGTGAAAAGTTTTCATATTGCATCTACACTGTTTGTTTATCAATGTTACATCGTGCTTTCTAACATGGTGGTACACACACTACAAGTTCGAGTGTAATTCCTCCAGTGATGGTTGTACCGTGACCGCGAAAAGACGAAGACGAACGAGAAAAGCAAAAACAGAATCCTTATCCTTTACAAATTGAGTAGGTAAACAAAACAAATATTGGGTATTTCATTAATATTTATTTTATATTCCTGTTGATACCAAAAAGCTGCCGATGGGAGCAATGGAAAATTATAACAGCGAAGCAGTGCAGCAGTACTAGTCAGCCTCACCCCTTCAACGGGAACAATGAGGGAGAACACATACGAATGGTAGGAATGTTGTCCAGTGTAGATTACACTTAACTTGTTACTGCGATATACATTTTCTGTGGCACATATACATTTCTGAACTTTAATTCTTGAGATATTCACCTGCCAGCAACTGAGCAACAAACCATGGCATACAGCTTGCTTACTTACTTACACAATCCTCTCCGCTCGACAGCTGCAAGAGAAACGTCGCGAACAAAGACCACCACTGTATATCGGCTTTGTCGACCTTAAAGCACTCCACCTGTTTAACAGAAGCGGACCATACAAGCTGCTGGAGACACTTGGCTGCCTTCGAAAGTTGCTCAGTGTGATTTCATCCTTCCACGACGCTCAGGATACGGTCAACCACGACGTGGCAACATGCGAACCCTTTGTGATTCGCAGTAAAAGTGATAAGGGCGGGCTACACATAGATGAGAAAATTGTTGGACTCTCGATAAGCCAATGGCTTCCTTGTCCACTTGCCACCTGGAACTTGTTGTTTGGGATGGCAATCTTGTTAAATCTAAAACAAGGATGTATCCCGGCACCAACACGCTTTGGCACATTCTTCTCCCTGATGCTGTCATACGTCTTCGGTTCATCCGTAGAGATAGTTCACTTACACACCAGAACTGACGGAAAGCTGTTTAACCTTGCTCGCTTGAGTACCAAGAAAAAAGTGTGCCGAGTCCTCAGCAGATAAATGTTCTTCCTTGATGATGATGATGAAGATTGTGATGATGCCACGTTAACAACTCACACCGAGGAAGACCTTCAGCAAAATTATTAACCGATTCTCCCACGCGTACAAAGAGTTCAAAAGCATCAAAAAGACAAATGTCATGGGACAGGGGCCCGGTCCGGCAGGACGTTGTTGTGCCGCCATCAGTCAGCGTCGACAACGGGACACCTAGGCTCCATCATCAACAATAATGAATCAATAGATACCAAATTAACAGGCGGATAGCAAAAGCAGCAGCCATCGTGTCCAAGTGTAGAGCAATTCATACTAACCTGGTGGACAACAACAAATTACAATTATGTTGCTTTATATCGCTCACTCTGTACTGTCTTACAATAAACCATACGTTGTCAAGTTTAGACCATACAATAATGTTGACATTATATGTCAACGTAGGAACTATTTAATTGGTATTTCGCACTGTCGCCATTGTTGATTTTGACATGTGCCTTAATTGCCAAATTTTTTCAGTTATATGTAGTTATGTTTCAATTTGTGTCAATATCGCGACCATTGGGGCTGGGTTCGAACTTCGAAGGATTGTTTGGTAATGTCCGTGAAGTCAGGTCGAATGTTTTGTGCTGCGGTATGTTGTTACGATTGGGCTTCACATTTCGTCGTCCACGTCGTCGTCATCATCATTATCATCATAATAATCGGCATCATCGCCATCGTCGTCATCATTGTTATCATCGTCATCATCGTCATCATCATCGTCCGTAGGTCGGGTCCCATGAGATAGTTGTTCACGATACTTCTCAATTGTTGTCTGTCCTGCGTAGCTTTCAGAACTGTTGTCGGGTTCAGCCTACTGTTATGTTTCCCATTGGCGACCACGTTAACGTTTTGCATGAATATAAGAAAACGGGACCATCAAACATTCTGAAACTTCTTACCTGCCGTTGTCATCATCTCACTGACATGCTGGTCGAGTTTAGTCAAAGTCTCGTACTTCTAACTCATTTAAAATATCTGAACATGCCTTACCCGTAAATTTTTACCAATTTCTGCATCAATTACTACGCACACGTGCCTTGTGGCGAAAAAATTGCGAAAAATCCTTCCGCCTATCGAAATCATCTAAAAATCCACAGGTACACTGTCAACATGTTCTACCAGCAAACTTGCCAATGTACCTGCTCAAATGCAGTTATGTCTGATGAAATGATTCTTTGAAAATGACACATATCTAAAAATTACTGTGTCCAACATTCGCCTGTAACACACCAGGACGTGTAAATGAGGCATGATCCCTGTCACGAATTCAAACGCCGCCTAGCAATTGTAAATTTGAGTGGCGCCACTTTGCGGAGATTATGTAAATTGAAACTAGACGTACGGCAATTTGAAAATATGTGCTGCCATCTGCAGTATAATGTGTGAGATGCCACTGAAAATGAATTAATGAAAATACTAAATCATTATGTGTTAACGAAACGTCGACGGACGCAACTTCGACGACGGTGTGTGTGCGTGTATGTGTGTGTGTGTGTGTGTGTGTGTGTGTGTGTGTGTGTGTGTGTGTGTGTGTGTGTGTGTGAGTGAGTGCGTGCGTGCGTGCGTGCGTGCGTGCGTGTGTGTGTGTGTGTGTGTGTGCGTTCGTGCTTGCGCGCATGTATGCGGGGGCGTGTGTGGGTGGGTGTTCTTGTGTGATTGTGTATGTCACAAATTGAAATAATATTATGTAGTATTCGTGTCTACATCACACTGGGGGACACACCCCTATGACATGCCTCCTGGGATTCTCACCACAAATTTGTTGTGATTCAGCAATGTGGTTCACGCCAGGATCAACAATCGAAATATATGTGTATGTTTTAAAACTTGAAATAAATGTGTATTCTTATTATCATTATTATTATTATTGACGGTCAATGCGTCATCGTTGCTATTTTATCTATTCCATGTATCTGTATCCAAGTTATCATTTTGATGAGGTTATCGTCCAATTAAATTGGCTCTTGCAAACAGGCATCGCACTTTCTTGGCTGTTTCGTAGTGTGCTTTTCCCCATGGATATTACACAAATGTGTTGTATAAAACAGTTTGGCATTATGTTCATACACAAATCAATTCAATGCGCATGTTTTTGTGGTATATTTACTTTCTCGGCATTACATGTTGATGTTATTCAGAACAAAATGCAGGAAAGTATAATGTAAACATCGTGCATAAGGGGGTGTGTTCAGTTGATGGAATATCCTTGAATCGAGGCGTGGGTGAACGTTTCGTAGTCGTGGGTTTACGTGTGTCCTCAAGAAGTTGTGTTTGTGTATCGGCACTGAACCGTGAAGCGTACTTTTATAGATGAGGTGAGCAACACTTGACCGTGTTTCGCGTGAATGAGTCTTTGTTGGTGCCTGGTGGTGTTTTCCTGTTCATTCTATTGGCGGCGCGCGAACTTTGTTTACCTGACTAAGCCAGGCGTTTAACGAACTGTCAAATAAATAGAAATACATGATCATCATCAACCTCCTCTTTTCTCTTGGCTATGTCTATGATATATCAAGACAAAGTCGACATGTAAACATGTGTAATTTAGTACACTGCCGTGAAACCAATTCTGCTATGTGATATATGCTATTGTTACTGTGTGTTTACCTTTATTGTTTTAGTGTTGCGTAATACGACGTACTTGTCATTGTCATTGGCTAAATTGCTAGAATCGACAGGCTGTGCATGTCAGTGTGACGGGTCTGACTGGAGGTAGTAGAGCTCTAGTAACCGTTCGATTTGTTGAATTAGAATTGTACAACCTTAGATGTAATTTAGTTGTCAATAATCAGATGATATTGGTTGTGTTGAATCATGTTTTTTGTAAACCAGGCAGAGTCAGAGACAGAGCCAATCTTATTATACATGATAAATTACTGTAAGCAGTAGATTTTAATACAACTTAATCGCATTAGCATGTTTGCATAATTACACTAATTAGAAGAAAAATTAAGGTGCATATAATATATGTGATGAGAATTTCACGCAGAATTATGCTGGAGGGGACTTTCAGTAGGGCACAACGATTTATGCCTAGCCTAAGGTAATCACAAACTAATTTGATGTAATTGGTCGGCACAACACAATGGCTGTAAAACAATATGACATGCTTTGTTTAGCTACTGCAAACTGACCCGACAAACTTTGCAAAACACTCTGACTCTGAGGAAAGCGTTCCATTTAGTTTGTATCAAAACAAATAATTTTGACAATGACACCTGTTACTCTCTATCAAGACACAGTAATGGAACATGTTTTTGATAGATGACTTACTGTCTTTAGAGATGAACCGTATTGCTGTGGAAGTGTATTGCTGTGGAAGTAGAATCTCTCCAGAGTGTTTGGATGGGTTTTAAGTAACAGCTAAACATGCAAGGACAGCTGTGGAAGTGTCACAAATTCATTGTCATAGTGCACCATCACGTACTTGTCACTGGTGTTGATGCTATTGCATGTCATTGTGCTGAGTGACGCAGAGCTGACATACATAAATGTGGTTGTGTAAAGCCTGCCATACACATACCGATTCTTCAGTAGCCAACATGTTGGCGACTACATTTTCAGTTGGCAACTCAAATGTAGTCATTATGTGTATGTTCTCCACCAACAGTTGGCAACACTTTTTGTAGACATCTGGCATTTGAAAAATCAGTCGGCTAACAGCCGGCCGATGGGTATTTGTCGGCAGACAAACTGTATGGCAGGCTTTAAGTACAGCTCATAGGCAATATTAGACACCTACATTCCCAGAAACCCTATCTCTGTTCAAACTAGTGGTATTGAACACACATTACAATATTAACCCATTAGACCCCACAATGGCCGAGGCCGGCCGCTCTGTGCAGTCCTGGAACAGCCGCCGCCGGCCGGACCCTTTGTTAAAAAAAATCCTGGCAAATAACTACTGAACTAAACGCTACCAAATTTTGCCACACCCTAGCGGATACATTTTGCAACAACAACAGCTCGTTACGTGCATGTGTTGCCCCTTTGGAAATCTTGATTTTCATCGGTTTTGTTCATGCTTTCTCAAAAAATTTTATTTCTATATTTGTCATGATAAAATATGGTGTAACCTGAAAAATAACCGTCAGAATTTGATATTTTTTTTCAGTGGTGCAAAGCTAAGACATATAGCTACATTTTCTTCACTGGGTTGCATAGGGTTATAGCATGGGATCATTGTCACATGTCAGTCGTAACTTTCAAAGTTTTAACAAATTTACTATTTTGTCTTTGCAAATTGTGATCAAATGTCAACATTTTATTAATATATCTTATTTCTGTGTATGCATGCATGTGGAGAAATTACTACTCTTCAAAATAAACACAACTTGCAATTATCAATATTGAATAGTTTTTTTTTACAGATTTTTTTTAACACAAGGAGGTAAAATCGCTCGAAATTTGCCAGAAATCCTGGGAACAGGGGAACATGTTTTAATAAAATCCTGTGGCCTAATGGGTTAAATAAAATACAGAGCACCATAATCTTTTTGTAGCCTGAAAACTAAACTATTTTGTCACTATGTAATTTGTTTTGATGCAAAAAATTGCCATTATTCGTTTTTTTGCAAGATTTAATATGATTTCTATCAAAATCAACAAGCTCCAGATGGCAAGTGGACAAGGAAGCCATTGGCTTATCGATAATCATCTTCATATAGCCCTACCTTTTTCGATATCATATATCTGTCAGATTTTTTAACATTTCTCCGCCGCTAGCACTTACACACTACACAGTCGGTAGTTAGCACTTACAAACTACACAGTCGGTAGATAGCACTTACACATTACACAGTCGGTAGATAGCACTTACACACTACACAGTCGGTAGATAGCACTTACACACTACACAGTCGGTAGATAGCACTTACACACTACACAGTCGGTAGATAGCACTTACACACTACACAGTCGGTAGATAGCACTTACACACTACACAGTCGGTAGATAGCACTTACACACTACACAGTTGTTAGATCATTTTGGTGGCGGTAGCCTTTTTAATGCATTTCTCACATGTACAAATTCTACTGATGCATGGCCTAAATCAGACATGTTGTTTACTGGTAAATGTGCAGCAGATAATTGTATTCACAATTAATTATTTGTTTAAAACAATAACAAATTAAAAGAAACAGGAGTGATTTGTTAATTTACACCAGCTGTCACAGTTTAAGTAAATGGTCACACCTTTTCTAAAAATACTGCACAATTACTAGGCAAGACATTCTGATGGACTCTCAATAAGTCAATGGCTTCCTTGTCTACTTGCCATCTGGGCCTTTGCCTTGGATGGCAGTCTTGTCTTGTTGGATATTCAAATGATTATTAGAAATGGCCCCAATCAGTCAGAATGTCAGGGAAAAGATGTGTTCCGTCTAAATACAAAAGCAATGGCACAACTGCTGCAGGTGTAACCTCAGAAAAAAATTATACAAATTGTTGAGTGTATAATACTAATAGTAAACAAGCTCCTGGAACTGTGTTTACCTCTCAATAATACAAAAATAACAATAATTATATGCGATATTACTTACTGCAAAGAGTGACAATAAACGATTTTTATTTTATGTTTTATTTGAACAAGATTCCCATCTTTGTATAGCAAATAACTTGGGAGAGTCGAATCTTGAATCTCGGTCACCTCACTCCCCTGAATTCTTGTGAACTTATTTAGTGGTTGGAATATTCACATTTTCGACTGTATGTGGAATGTAAGCACTGATATGCGTCCACATCTTCTTTTCATCATATATATGTTGATCGGCTGTCACAAAGGTTATATAAACGAGAAACGCTAATCTACGGGTCTCCATTAGGAATTGTGCATTGATGAATGCTGTGCTTACGAGATGAAGACCGACGACAGAAATATGTGCAACCGACAGGCAGTAACGTGTGGTGTTTATTGGCTATTTTTAACCACATGATTTCTGACACTATTCTAATGTTGATGTTCATGTGTTTTTCATCATTTTTGCTCCAATGTCTATCATGATTTATAATGATTTTTCATCGAATTATGTCTGAATTCCTAGCCAGGGAGCACCATGTAATTGTATTGTCTTATTCTGTTGGGTGGAGACATTGTCTAGATCGCTACCATGTTGTCAGGCACCTCCCTGTATCATTCCCCTTCCTCCAGAATGAAATAGATATAATTATATATGATGTGCGCTTTTATTAAGTTTAACTATGTGGGTCAAATAACCATTTTAGGCCACCCAGTTGCCTCAACTAGTTATCAATCAACTAGTTCTTACTGGCATATATTATTAAAATCAGTGTGATCGTTATATATGGTTCTTTTATTAATTTGCAGAATCACATACCTGACATGAATTGGAAGATATCTACACCATCCTGAAATGGTTCAACGGGGTAAGTTTTGTTCTGTTTAGTTTTTATTATGTATATTCTAAGCATATGTGAAGACATTTCTCCATAAAGGACGATGAAACTAAAATAAGACAGGTAAGACAATTAATCTCATCCCCAATCCTGGAAGTCTAATTAATTTTGGTGAACATGTTCTACAGACAAATCGAAAGATAATATTATTAGTATTAATTTAAAACCCAGATTTTTGTTTTATAGTGTGTCTCTGCGGAGTAAGAATAGTATTTTTACAAACTAAAGTATGGAGATTATGCATTACTTGCAATTGTTTTGACACTATTTCTTCATTGATAGAACCTGTATAACTTGCTATCGTACTACAACATTTTTCAAGTAGTGGCTGTTAGTATTTGCTGACTGCCTGCAAAACAGTACAGCCATTAATAGGATGATGACCCAAACTGTAGTTGAAATGGTTTGACAAACAAATTGGTGAGTTCAGCTTCTCAAATTTGCAGACAAGGTAAGTGGAATGACGTTTGTCATGTTATAACACTTAATAGAAACCATACTGATAATCATATGACAAATGATGCACGGAGGTAAGGAAATGTTGTAGTGGTTACCTATTGGAAACAAATTGTAAGCCCCCAGTAACCACTGGTCAAGGTCTTAAATATACAAAGTCTAATCATTTTCATTGTAATATCATGTTATGTAATATTAACTCTATCTGTTGTAACAATTTGACCACCCAAATGTATTTAATGAATCACAATTTTTATTTGTTCATTATCTGTTTAATGATATCGACTAAGCAGGGCATCACGTTTGAGGCGCAAATCAATAATCTAGGGAGCGATTAATCGCTCATGTCAATTGTTAAAATCGCTCGCTGCCTGCAAGTGTTCATCTTGACAAGTAGTTTCTTGAGTATTAGATTCACTAGGAAAGGCTAACCTCTTTATAACGCATTGTTCAGGCTCCAATATTCGGAGTTCATTCATCATCCGTCACCAGCGATGATGATCGCAGCCCGCTGCACCAAGATTGCAAGAACACCATCGAAGTTATGCTGGCCACACAGTTTATAAAAAGTTATCAAATGAGTGGACTAACGTCGATGTGTATTATGTTTAAATGTCACATAATGTTGTTTGTCAAACTCAATAAAATACATGTATAAATGTACAGTTATGGAATAGTTAAGGGATCAACAATATTTCGCTATGATCCGATTGACCGACTATGCTGTAACGGGAATCGAAAATAATAACCTGGATTTGAACTACTGAAAATGTATATGAGTTGACACAGAGTGTAAAAGTTGATTAGACATTGAAAACGATAATTTTAGTAATTGTTCCACTTCGTCTTTCAACCGCTCTGAACACATAAATTTACGACGCACATCTCCGGTACCACTTAACATTGATTCACTGTTTCATGTGCGGATGACAAATTCATGTTTTTGCGCACCGTGTTTGAGTTGTGCGTTTAGCATTATGATGCAATGGAAGCATGCCATTTCACACCAGTTTATATTGGTGTTGCCTAATAAGCTGCATTTATGAGTTATGACTATACATCTAATTCTTATACGTGGCGTATTTGTGAATCTCAATTGCAATTTTCAAACCACCTAAGCGAAGTCGCACACGAAACCAGTGCCGTGGCATGGCCACGGCACAGGCACAGTACACTGCCACGGGCACTGCCACTGGCCTTGCCTAGGCTATGCCTACGGTAATCGGTGACAAGCGCCAACAAGCACCAATAAAAAATTTTTGGTGACAATGACAGAATCCGAATGGGAAATGGTGGCGCCACCACACGAAAAAAAAAATAGATAAAAAATCGCTCGCCTAAATTAATTTGGCATATTTAGGCGAGCGATTTATCGCTCGCCTGTTGTTTTCAAATGTGAAGCCCTGAGTCTAAGGTTGAAATTCAGTTCAGTTGTGAACAGCTGTTGATAATTTCCAGTACTTACGAAGAAAGTTTACCAAGGTCAGCCCTGGGAACATTCGAGTATGTTTAAAAAATGTTGTTCATTAAAACACATTTGGGTGATCAAGATGTGTAGTTTACTATATTACTGCATTATTTTATTACATGATTTTACGATAAAAAACAATCTGAACTTTTATACCTTTACATGTGGTTTGTGGCTATGTTTGTATATTTTGGCCACATACAGTATAACAAGGTTACACTGTCACTGTCTGTGTGCAGCTGTCAGTGTCACCTGGACATTGTCACCTTGACCTTGACACCTGGTTTGGCATTGTCATGTCTGCCATTATACACTGCTGCTTGCTCATTGGTCACTGACCATGTCACCTCCATCACTGACCATGCCACCTCCATCACTGACCATGTCACCTCCATCACTGACCATGTCACCTGGCACCTTGGCAATGGCAGACTGCAGGTTTTGGTCATATTTGGGCAGCCAGTGAGAATTCACTGCACATTTTATTCACTGACCACCAAATGTGGTAGACATAACCAGTCCTTGTCATAATATGTGTCATAATCTTGTGACAGTTCATACAAGTTCACACTTGTTAAGACAATTTATGAAGTTGCATTTTCTCATAAAATTTACACAAGTTGCAACAGCAAAACTGCAGCAGCTGTAGCCTCAGAAAGAAAACAAATCTGGGAGTGTTATATTAATAGTGAATGAGCTCCTGGAACTGATATTTACCTCTCAATAATACAACTGATATGCAATATTAGTGGCTATCTCGTCTAAAACATGTCCAAGGTTGATTAATTGTATTAGAAAATGTCAAACAGGTATGTCCAGTAATTAAGGAATACCAACAGCTGCCTGGGTGGATTGGACACTGTCCTCATATTACATGGAGACAGATGGACAAACCACACCTGTCACAAAGCAGTTCTATTACCATATCATCTATTTTAGAACCCAACAGTCTCGTAGAAAGTCTTCCATTAGATGTCATGATGTAACGCAGGATTTAGAAAATTAACCTGAGATAACCTTAGTGCTTGTTATAAACATAAATTTTAATATGCCATAATATATTACCCCATACATCAGTTATCTGTAATGGGACGTCGATTACCATTAGTAGACATCACAGCGGTAGTAGCATGTTATAACCATTGTTTTGTGAATTCTAGATTTCTGCCAGCCCAGTTGCATTATGGGATTGCAGCTTCAAAGGGTAATCAAATTCTTGGGTTAAATTAGTGCAAATATCACGAGGTGAAAGAGCTAATTTTATCCCTGTACAAAGTTATAATTAGACCACTTCTAGAATACTACATGTGCGAGCATGCACTTTGTCTGCTCTACCGATCAAGGTCAATCCTTTGATGATTTTAACAAAACTTTGCAATGTTATTAAACTGACTGCCCATATTACTTAGACCATTCACCCACTACAGAACCAATCAGTGAACCTGATTCACGATGGCGTAACCATTCACCCACTACAGAACCAATCGGTGAACCTGATTCACAAAGGCGTAACCATTCACTCACTACAGAACCAATCAGTGAACTTGATTCATGATGGCGTAACCATTCACCCACTACAGAACCAATCAGTGAACCTTCATGATAGCGTAACCATTCACCCAATCAGTGAACCTTCACGATGGCTACAGAACCTAACAGTGAATCTGATTCACGCTGGCCGGAGGGCATAACCATTCACCCACTACAGAACCAATCAGTGAAACTTCATGATATCGTAACCATTCACCCAATCAGTGAACCTTCACGATGGCTACAGAACCAAACAGTGAATCTGATTCACGATGGCCGGAGGGCATAACCATTCACCCACTACAGAACCAATCAGTGAACCTTCATGATAGCGTAACCATTCACCCAATCAGTGAACCTTCAAGATGGCTACAGAACCAAACAGTGAATCTGATTCACGATGGCCGGAGGGCATAACCATTCACCCACTACAGAACCAATCAGTGAATGCAATTCACGATGGCGTAACCATTCACTACAGAACCAATCAGTGAACCTGATTCACGATGGCGTAACCATTCATCCACTACCGAACCAATCAGTGAATCTGATTCATGATGGCCGGATGGCATAGCCATTCACATTTCTCTTTCTACTGACGGTACAGATCTTTTTGAACAAGTGAAAATAGTTGGTTAGTTAATTTTAACCTGACTGACAAGTTTTGTACAAAATAACTCGAGTGTAGATTTATTCTTATGCTGTGTGGAATTTGCAATCTGGATCTCGTAAATAAAATGGCTGTATTTGGTGTGTATTTGACCAAGTGCACTAAATACAGAATGAACATCAAATAGAATTACAAATACATGAAATCAGTATCTAAATGCAAATATACTTTTGATCCAACTGCTGGTCTTGGCAGGTTACTCAGCAAGTCTGTATTTGTTGTGGTTATTAGCCTTTTCCTTGAATCTTGCCAAGCTGTCCAGTAATTTAACACTGAGGGTGATCACTGTCCAGTAATCTAAGATTGAGGGTGATCACTGTGAAGTAATGTAACATTGTGGGTGATCACTGAGAAGTAATATAACACTGAAGGTGATCACTGGGAAGTAATCTAAGATTGAGGGTGATCACTGTGAAGTAATGTAACATTGTGGGTGATCACTGAGAAGTAATCTAACACTGAAGGTGATCACTGGGAAGTAATTTAACACTGAGGGTGATCACTGGGAAGTAATCTAAGATTGAGGGTGATCACTGAGAAGTAATTTAACACTGAGGGTGATCACTGTGAAATAATCTAACACTGAAGGTGATCACTGGGAAGTAATCTCACACTGAGGGTGATCACTGGGAAGTAATCTAACACTGAAGGTGATCACTGGAAAGTAATCTAACACTGAGGGTGATCACTGGGAAGTAATCTAAGATTGAGGGTGATCACTGTGAAGTAATGTAACATTGTGGGTGATCACTGAGAAGTAATCTAACACTGAAGGTGATCACTGGGAAGTAATTTAACACTGAGGGTGATCACTGTCCAGTAATCTAAGATTGAGGGTGATCACTGAGAAGTAATTTAACACTGAGGGTGATCACTGTGAAATAATCTAACACTGAAGGTGATCACTGGGAAGTAATCTCAAACTGAGGGTGATCACTGGGAAGTAATCTAACACTGAAGGTGATCATTGGAAAGTAATCTAACACTGAGGGTGATCACTGGGAAGTAATTTAACACTGAGGGTGATCAATGTCCGGTAATCTAACATTGAGGGTGATCACTGTGAAATAATCTAACACTGAAGGTGATCACTGGGAAGTAATCTCACACTGAGGGTGATCACTGGGAAGTAATCTAACTCTGAGGGTGATCACTGGGAAGTAATCTAACACTGAAGGTGATCACTGGGAAGTAATCTAACACTGAGGGTGATCACTGGGAAGTAACATAAGTATATAGCAAATGAAGACTGAAGAAATGCCTATTATGATCCAACCAGCGATGATGGGTTCACTACCAATTAAAGTTAAGTTCCCGTATGCAAGGCCCATAAATTCCTGTTAGCAATCTCATTGGTTAACACAGCAACTAAAAAATCAGCATTTCAACAGGTCAATCTGCCAGGGAAACTAATGTAGTGAGAAGTCCAGACCGGGAGGATGCTCTACAACAGCTTATTCTACTGGTTCAGTCACCCCTGCCGGGGAAACTGATATAGTGAGAAGTCCAGGCAGGGAGGATGCTCTACAACAGCTTATTCTACTGGTTCAGTCACCCCTGCCAGGGAAACTGATGTAGTGAGAAGTCCAGGCAGGGAGGATGCTCTACAACAGCTTGTTCTACTGGTTCAGTCACCCCTGCCAGGGAAACTGATGTAGTGAGAAGTCCAGGCAGGGAGGATGTTCTACAACAGCTTGTTCTACTGGTTCAGTCACCCCTGCCAGGGAAACTGATGTAGTGAGAAGTCCAGGCAGGGAGAATGCTCTACAACAGCTTGTTCTACTAGTTCAGTCACCCCTGCCAGGGAAACTGATATAGTGAGAAGTCCAGGCAGGGAGGATGCTCTACAACAGCTTGTTCTACTGGTTCAGTCACCCCTGCCAGGGAAACTGATATAGTGAGAGAAGTCCAGGCAGGGAGGATGCTCTTCAACAGCTTGTTCTACTGGTTCAGTCACCCCTGCCAGGGAAACTGATATAGTGAGAAGTCCAGGCAGGGAGAATGCTCTACAACAGCTTGTTCTACTGGTTCAGTCACCCCTGCCAGGGAAACTGATATAGTGAGAGAAGTCCAGGCAGGGAGGATGCTCTACAACAGCTTGTTCTACTGGTTCAGTCACCCCTGCCAGGGAAACTGATATAGTGAGAAGTCCAGGCAGGGAGAATGCTCTACAACAGCTTGTTCTACTGGTTCAGTCACCCCTGCCAGGGAAACTGATGTAGTGAGAAGTCCAGGCAGGGAGGATGCTCTACAACAGCTTGTTCTACTGGTTCAGTCACCCCTGCCAGGGAAACTGATGTAGTGAGAAGTCCAGGCAGGGAGAATGCTCTACAACAGCTTGTTCTACTGGTTCAGTCACCCCTGCCAGGGAAACTGATGTAGTGAGAAGTCCAGGCAGGGAGGATGCCCTACAACAGCTTGTTCTACTGGTTCAGTCACCCCTGCCAGGGAAACTGATGTAGTGAGAAGTCCAGGCAGGGAGAATGCTCTACAACAGCTTGTTCTACTGGTTCAGTCACCCCTGCCAGGGAAACTGATGTAGTGAGAAGTCCAGGCAGGGAGAATGCTCTACAACAGCTTGTTCTACTGGTTCAGTCACCCCTGCCAGGGAAACTGATATAGTGAGAGAAGTCCAGGCAGGGAGGATGTTCTACAACAGCTTGTTCTACTGGTTCAGTCACCCCTGCCAGGGAAACTGATGTAGTGAGAAGTCCAGGCAGGGAGAATGCTCTACAACAGCTTGTTCTACTGGTTCAGTCACCCCTGCCAGGGAAACTGATGTAGTGAGAAGTCCAGGCAGGGAGAATGCTCTACAACAGCTTGTTCTACTGGTTCAGTCACCCCTGCCAGGGAAACTGATATAGTGAGAGAAGTCCAGGCAGGGAGGATGCTCTACAACAGCTTGTTCTACTGGTTCAGTCACCCCTGCCAGGGAAACTGATGTAGTGAGAAGTCCAGGCAGGGAGAATGCTCTACAACAGCTTGTTCTACTGGTTCAGTCACCCCTGCCAGGGAAACTGATGTAGTAAGAAGTCCAGGCAGGGAGGATTCCCTACAACAGCTTGTTCTACTGGTTCAGTCACCCCTGCCAGGGAAACTGATGTAGTGAGAAGTCCAGGCAGGGAGAATGCTCTACAACAGCTTGTTCTACTGGTTCAGTCACCCCTGCCAGGGAAACTGATGTAGTGAGAAGTCCAGGCAGGGAGAATGCTCTACAACAGCTTGTTCTACTGGTTCAGTCACCCCTGCCAGGGAAACTGATATAGTGAGAGAAGTCCAGGCAGGGAGGATGTTCTACAACAGCTTGTTCTACTGGTTCAGTCACCCCTGCCAGGGAAACTGATGTAGTGAGAAGTCCAGGCAGGGAGAATGCTCTACAACAGCTTGTTCTACTGGTTCAGTCACCCCTGCCAGGGAAACTGATGTAGTGAGAAGTCCAGGCAGGGAGAATGCTCTACAACAGCTTGTTCTACTGGTTCAGTCACCCCTGCCAGGGAAACTGATGTAGTGAGAAGTCCAGGCAGGGAGGATGCCCTACAACAGCTTGTTCTACTGGTTCAGTCACCCCTGCCAGGGAAACTGATGTAGTGAGAAGTCCAGGCAGGGAGGATGCTCTACAACAGCTTGTTCTACTGGTTCAGTCACCCCTGCCAGGGAAACTGATGTAGTGAGAAGTCCAGGCAGGGAGGATGCTCTACAACAGCTTGTTCTACTGGTTCAGTCACCCCTGCCAGGGAAACTGATGTAGTGAGAAGTCCAGGCAGGGAGAATGTTCTACAACAGCTTGTTCTACTGGTTCAGTCACCCCTGCCAGGGAAACTGATATAGTGAGAGAAGTCCAGGCAGGGAGGATGCTCTACAACAGCTTGTTCTACTGGTTCAGTCACCCCTGCCAGGGAAACTGATGTAGTGAGAAGTCCAGGCAGGGAGAATGCTCTACAACAGCTTGTTCTACTAGTTCAGTCACCCCTGCCAGGGAAACTGATGTAGTGAGAAGTCCAGGCAGGGAGAATGCTCTACAACAGCTTGTTCTACTGGTTCAGTCACCCCTGCCAGGGAAACTGATATAGTGAGAGAAGTCCAGGCAGGGAGGATGTTCTACAGCAGCTTGTTCTACTGGTTCAGTCACCCCTGCCAGGGAAACTGATATAGTGAGAGAAGTCCAGGCAGGGAGGATGTTCTACAACAGCTTGTTCTACTGGATCAGTCACCCCTGCCAGGGAAACTGATGTAGTGAGAAGTCCAGGCAGGGAGAATGCTCTACAACAGCTTGTTCTACTGGTTCAGTCACCCCTGCCAGGGAAACTGATATAGTGAGAGAAGTCCAGGCAGGGAGGATGCTCTACAACAGCTTGTTCTACTGGATCAGTCACCCCTGCCAGGGAAACTGATGTAGTGAGAAGTCCAGGCAGGGAGAATGCTCTACAACAGCTTGTTCTACTAGTTCAGTCACCCCTGCCAGGGAAAATGATGTAGTGAGAAGTCCAGGCAGGGAGAATGCTCTACAACAGCTTGTTCTACTGGTTCAGTCACCCCTGCCAGGGAAACTGATATAGTGAGAGAAGTCCAGGCAGGGAGGATGTTCTACAACAGCTTGTTCTACTGGATCAGTCACCCCTGCCAGGGAAACTGATATAGTGAGAGAAGTCCAGGCAGGGAGGATGCTCTACAACAGCTTGTTCTACTGGATCAGTCACCCCTGCCAGGGAAACTGATGTAGTGAGAAGTCCAGGCAGGGAGAATGCTCTACAACAGCTTGTTCTACTAGTTCAGTCACCCCTGCCAGGGAAACTGATGTAGTGAGAAGTCCAGGCAGGGAGAATGCTCTACAACAGCTTGTTCTACTGGTTCAGTCACCCCTGCCAGGGAAACTGATATAGTGAGAGAAGTCCAGGCAGGGAGGATGTTCTACAACAGCTTGTTCTACTGGATCAGTCACCCCTGCCAGGGAAACTGATGTAGTGAGAAGTCCAGGCAGGGAGAATGCTCTACAGCAGCTTGTTCTACTGGTTCAGTCACCCCTGCCAGGGAAACTGATGTAGTGAGAAGTCCAGGCAGGGAGAATGTTCTACAACAGCTTGTTCTACTGGTCCAGTCACCCCTGCCAGGGAAACTGATATAGTGAGAGAAGTCCAGGCAGGGAGGATGCTCTACAACAGCTTGTTCTACTGGTTCAGTCACCCCTGCCAGGGAAACTGATGTAGTGAGAAGTCCAGGCAGGGAGAATGTTCTACAACAGCTTGTTCTACTGGTTCAGTCACCCCTGCCAGGGAAACTGATATAGTGAGAAGTCCAGGCAGGGAGGATGCTCTACAACAGCTTGTTCTACTGGTTCAGTCACCCCTGCCAGGGAAACTGATGTAGTGAGAAGTCCAGGCAGGGAGGATGCTCTACAACAGCTTGTTCTACTGGTTCAGTCACCCCTGCCAGGGAAACTGATATAGTGAGAAGTCCAGGCAGGGAGGATGCCCTACAACAGCTTGTTCTACTGGTTCAGTCACCCCTGCCAGGGAAACTGATGTAGTGAGAAGTCCAGGCAGGAAGAATGCTCTACAACAGCTTATTCTACTGGTTCAGTCACCCATTCACTGCATTCTAAACATGCTGCAGGCCACCCGGCTTTCTCACTAGTTTCCCATCAACTCACACTCGTTGGGAGATTTGGGAATGGACCATGTCACTGCACTCTATCCTGCCTGGGGGATAACTGGATCAACGTGAAAGGCATTTACTCTGGATTAAATATGCCTGTGTTTAACTGCCTGGATGAAGTGGGTCTTAGCGAGATCTCAAGTGGATGTTGAGATGTTCTGATCAATGCAGGTTTCCAGTTAATGCCTCTAGATCTGACTCAGGTGTGAGATCCGATGTAAACATCTCCCAGTTGCCATGGTGATGCTGTCAAGCGGGGTTAATGTGGAATGAATGTTACGTGTCTTAAAAGTGTTGGTACAGGTCACCAGGTTGAATAGTTTTCAGAAGACCTAACTAGGTATTATGTAACATTTTACTTTCCCAGAAACATGACTGCCTTTTAATAGATGGGAAAACATTCTGTAGCAATCTTTACATTTGTTTCAAGTTATGGAGAAGAAGAAGGATTTTATGTAATGGTCATTCCGCAGTTACTCGCATTACATTTTTACCAATCTTTGCCAATTAATGTGTTAGTTAAATGATCAAAGTGTGTGACAAAAACAGAAAAACTAAATGATTACTTTTTATTCTGTGAATATGCAAATGATAGCTACAATTATAAATATCCACCTTGCCGTTCAGCAGTCAATGTAAACAACCACTGGCCTGAGTTCATAAGGTTCAGTCCATGTCATGCCTAGGGATATTGGCCTGTATGCGATGCCTCGCTACAATGTGTCAATATTGATGTAATTCTCAGGTGTGGGATAACTCCATTCTGTTATCACCTTTGTACAATGACATGTGGGGCTTTTGTTGAAGGTGTTTGACTGCTTCCCTGTATATCACACCTGCACACACACTCAGGTGACAATAGATGACATATACTGAGTCATTGTCACATAATTTACTTTTAATTCACCAAAATTGTGTTACTGTTCTGGAATACATTAAATCAGCTTCATCAGCATACAGCTGTATGTGGGGTAAGCAGTTGTATGATAGGCTGGCTTAATGAAGGGGTAACAATTTGGCTAAGATACTAAGTCTTTCAAGTCTTTCAAGTCAAGTCTTGGTAAGTGTAAATGATAGGACCACCTAGACTATCCTCTGATGTTTACTGGACCACCTAGACTATCCTCTGATGTTTACTGGACCACCTAGACTATCCTCTGATGTTTACTGGACCACCTAGACTATCCTCTGATGTTTACTGGACCACCTAGACTATCCTCTGATGTTTACTGGACCACCTAGACTATCCTCTGATGTTTACTGGACCACCTAGACTATCCACTGATGTTTACTGGACCACCTAGACTATCCTCTGATGTTTACTGGACCACCTAGACTATCCTCTGATGTTTACTGGACCACCTAGACTATCCTCTGATGTTTACTGGACCACCTAGACTATCCTCTGATGTTTACTGGACCACCTAGACTATCCTCTGATGTTTACTGGACCACCTAGACTATCCTCTGATGTTTACTGGACCACCTAGACTATCCACTGATGTTTACTGGACCACCTAGACTATCCTCTGATGTTTACTGGACCACCTAAACTATCCTCTGATGTTTACTGGACCACCTAGACTATCCTCTGATGTTTACTGGACCACCTAGACTATCCTCTGATGTTTACTGAACTAACTTCTTTTTCTCTTACTTTATTTCATCATACTTTCTCCTAGCAAAATGTATTACTTTGTTACTTTCTTTCCAATACTATTTTCCAGTTATTTTTCTATCAAATGACTGTGCAGATTGGCCTATTAGTGATATTCGAAGCTTGTATTTATCAGATGCCTGGCCTGAGCTATTTAAATAAAATTTATCTTTTACAAACAGTGGCTGAATTGGAGTAACTTGGACAAGCACTATTCTTTATAAATTATTTGCTTTGTAAATTATTTTATTTCAGGTTAAAACCTGTACATATAAATATGAGCAAATACTGATTTAAAAAAAAAAATAATGGATAACTAAATTAATTAAGACCGTTAGAAAGTAGGTTGAAATGATAATATAGGTAGGCACACCAGTATTGTCACAACATTCAGATTTTCTGAATTGTAAAGCAGCCTTATCTATCAAAATGGAAGACAGACAATCTGCAATAAGTATAATATAATATGAATTCCTTGTTAGTTTTACTCAGCACCGTAATCTGTGTCACGTTATTGTATCTCAATATCCCAGGATGTGTGACCAGTGCACCTGGTCCAAGTGTGTCAACTGGCTCAGTGGTATTAACCTGTGCCAGATTGCCAAACTAATATTGATTTTGGTGTGACATGACTCATAGTGTCAACTAGACTTGTGGGTCAGTGTGACTCATGTGTTGACACTGACACAAGAGACCACGAGGGTGACTACCTTATCAGTGGCAGGGGCTTTTGTTGGTTATGTGTTTGTGTTTTGAAACCATAGAGTTATGTCTGAAACATAAACAATTAATGTATCATTATGCCAGTTGGTTTGTTTAATTCTACTAACTATCTGACAACTTGTTTTTCCTAAAACTAAGTTTAACCTGGGCAAGCGTGTTTTCTTTATAGCTGCGCCCAAAATTTGGAACATACGCCCAGTCAGAGTAAAATTATCTAAGACTAGCTACCTTACAAAAAAATTCATGATTTTGTCGAAATTGCATTTTTTACCCTAAATCCCAGATGTTTCCTCACATGACTACACTTTCCTCAAAGTGGACATGCTTTCATCATATCGGTAAACGAATACCTTTGTTTCAGATTTTAAAAACTTATATATTAGATATGTTAGATATGTTAGATATATTAGATATGTTAGATATGTTAGATATATTAGATATATTAGATATATTAGATATATTAGATATACATAGAAATATGTATAAACAATTTACTCAGTTACTCGTTCATCCAGTTACTCTATAATTAGTTGAAAACAACCAAATAATTTTCTCATTAAATCGTTGCTTGTTAAATCAGGTCATTCAGTCAACCAGTGATTACATGTCTTAGCCAATTATTCTCTGAACCATTGAGTCATTTAGTCAATAATTCACAGTACTTAATTATTTCATATAATTTATTCAGCCAATTAATTCAGTTAGTAGTGAGCCAGTTGAGTGCCTACTCATCTCTATCTGTTGTTTAGATCAAAATGAATCGCAGATAATGTTTTCTGCCAGGCATATGGACCATTGTTTGTGATAACTAACAGGAACACCAGATGCTGCTTATCTCGATTACTGTCCATGTATTGTGGATGTATTTGCCAGGTGTCTTGATTTGACATGGACAAAGAGGACAATGGCTAATTGTGTGCAAGTCATCCAATAATGCTTTCTTTGCTGACATCTCAGAACAGTTCAAAGGTAAAATACTTTCAATTAAATTTCCTAGAAACATGTATTTTGTAGCAGCAATGTTTGGTTTCACATGTTAGATGTTAGATTGTTTTCAAAGGCTTTAGTTTCTCATGCATTGGTTGTAAGTGCTCCTGACAGATGTTCTTTTTTCCAGGCTAAAGTTTATTATCAGGCTGGCTATAGAGAGCCATCTGGCCCTGTCAGACATGGCTACAGATTACCTGATCAGATGGTGTTATTTTAAATGCAGTAAGAATATTACTGATTACAGGGGCTGGATTGGGCTAAAATAACTAGCCCGGTGACTATATTGGTGAATTCTCCCAGCAAAAGCATGGTTGTTTCTATGGCACAAGTGGTGTTAAAAAGATGTGTCATTGATTGCATGGTAAAACCTGCAGTCAGCTATCTGCAGCGGACACATTCCTGTTGAAGTCATAACATCGGCCATGATTAGATTTACAATCCATATTTGTCCACTGCAATACATTTCTTCAGTTCCAGTATCGTGTATTGGGGCATGGTAGCTCCGAGCACCAAGCTGTCAATCTAAAGGACTAGGGTTTGAGGTCCCCCTACTGCCATTTTGAAACTTGGGCAATTTCATTCACCCCTCTTTGCGTGTCTTTTGGAAGAGACACTACAAGTCATAGGTCTCTTCCACCTGGAGTCTATGCTTGGGAAAATAAAACTACTGCGTTAGCCCAAGAATGGGCTGTTTGAAGTATACTACATGCTGCGTAGATGGTATTTAACTAGGAGAAAGTAGATGGTATTTAACTAGGAGAAAGTAGATGGTATTTAACTAGGAGGAGAGGAACCAAGAGCAAAACTCACTTCCGCCCAGAAACTACGGCCCCCACTGCATCAAGATTTGCTCATTTCTAAGACTATTTTCCCTGTGCCTTTATTACTGCACATCACCGACCTTCCTCAGATGTGATCCTCGTTCCGAGGGACTGGCGGTGATGATGATTTTACCAAGTCCTGCTTTGGAGGCGATGATGGGAGTCTAATTGGTTATTGAAGCATTCATTATGTGTGCAATCTCTGTGCCCAGTGGCAGGATACAGACTTGATTCCCTGGGCATCTGTCAAGGCATCACATGTTATTACATTAGCAAGTGCCACATCCATCTGTAATTAACTGAGATTCATCTTAGTTCATTTAGTAGCTTTAAATACTAATGAAGTGTCTAATAGTGTCATTAGCTGGTTAGAACAGAGAGATAGAGAGCACTTGTTAATTGTCCAGGGTTCATTACTATATCTGTAGCTGGTGGACTGAGCCTGGTGTGATTCTGCTGATACAACAAACAGTGAGATTATGCAAAACAATGGTTGGGTAAGTGTTAGTGTAAAGTTTTGATCATGAGTTTTATATATTATATTTTAAACTTATTTATTTTTTAATACACATTTGTATTTACTATTATGTTTTTTTTTAAATAAAAATGTTTGTACATTACATATTCATTTATTGTATTTGTCAGTTTAAGAAAGTAAATTTTTCATATTAATAATACTACAGAACACGATCATGACAAAAAACAAGTGCAGATGATGGTTGGGCCTGATAACATTACATCAGATTCTGGTCAATATCACTGTCCTGTTTAAGTCATGCTGCCTTATACCATACAGCTAAACCCTCTTTTTGGGTCTTCAGCATGTGGAACGTCAATTGGCCAGATTTCTGGGTCTTCTACAGGTGTCATGTCTGGCGAAGTCTAGTATACATTTGGGTATTCTGTCTGTTTGCGCCATGAGAGTTCTATTCCCCTTGGATGCACACTAACACACTAACACACTAACACACTAGGGTTGTAATCAGGATGTTGTTGTTCTAACACAGTTACCTGTAGGTTTGGTGCAGTTATGGTTCATATTGTAAGTTCTGGACATACACTAACAAGTTTCAATTCATTAATACATTTTTTGCCACTGATGCCCATTTTGAACAATCTGTCTTTTTGCTGTTGATGACTATTTTTGGAAATCTGACAGAATTTCAGTGCATAAGTTTTTTTGCCACTGATGCCATTTTGGATCATCTTTCTAACATAGGCATTGACAGTAAAAAGCTATGACATGCTCATTTGTACATCAATTATTTTTAATCTGGTGCAATCAACTATTAAATTATTTTTGACCAGTTGGATCCAATAAAAATTTGGCAAAAAAGGGCAAAAAGTGGTCCGGTTCTACACACTTTCACAAGTTTCCTGATATGATGGTCAAAGTTATGACATGCTTTCAATGATTTTACATACAAATGTGAACATCAGTGAACCTGATTTGTGATGGCTAAATGGGTTGAGGACGTAGTTTTAATACTTCTAAGTAGCATCATCAAGCTCAGTGACAGCATTGTTATGACAGGACACAGTGACATACTTTCACACAGTCACTGCTCTGACGCACTCCATCAGATTGTCATAATGCTTGTGGCAAATGACACTGACACAGCAGGTAAATTTGGCTAGATAGAGAGACATCTGTTTTGTTAAATGGCTTTAATCATCAGTAAGATCCACTGTAGGAACACAAATGAGAGGTGTGGCCTCTGGTCAAGTGTCTTTGTGGTGGACAAGCACTATTTTAGGGTGGAACTGAACAAATGAGAGGTGTGGCCTCTGGTCAAGTGTCTTTGTGGTGGACAAGCACTATTTTAGGGTGGAACTGAACAAATGAGAGGTGTGGCCTCTGGTCAAGTGTCTTTGTGGTGGACAAGCACTATTTTAGGGTGGAACTGAACACATTGATGTGCAATGCTACACGAATCCGATATAATTAAACCTCGGACCCTCCGCATTAAACTTTGAATTGTAAACATTTATCTACATGCAACAGATAATGGTCAAATTATTTTCATAAACAGATAATTTGAAGAAAAAAATGTAGTTCATTAGGCACATTTGGGCAATGAAGTTGTTGGAACAGTTACTGATTATACTGTAGAACACGGGTTTATATTGTAGAACACGGGTTTACTGTAGAACATGGGTTTATATTGTAGAACACGGGTTTACTGTAGAACATGGGTTTATATTGTAGAACATGGGTTTATATTGTAGAACACGGGTTTACTGTAGAACATGGGTTTATATTGTGGAACATGGGTTTATACTGTAGAACAACACAGGTTTACTGTAGAACATGGGTTTACTGTAGAACACAGGTTTACTGTAGAACATGGGTTTATACTGTAGAACAATACGGATTTACTGTAGAACATGGGTTTACTGTAGAACATGGGTTTGCTGAAGAACATGGGTTTACTGTAGAACATGGGTTTATATTGTAGAACACGGGTTTACTGTAGAACACAGGTTTACTGTAGAACACGGGCTTACTGTAGAACACGGGCTTACTGTAGAACACGGGTTTACTGTACAACACGAGTTTACTGTAGAACACGGGTTTACTGTAGAACACAGGTTTATAGTAAAAACAATGAGACTTTGTCCCTGTAATACAGAGCAAGTCCTTAGAACATGATCCTGCGCTACCAAGCACTACAACGCAGCAGGTCAGACAATATCAAACCAACTCTGATTAATATTACTGGGGGATGAGTCATGGCAAATTCTAAGTTGCTGCTCGTAAATGGAATATCTACTCACTGTGATCATGCCATATACCTGTGTCAAGTCCTCTGCTGCTGTGGTCATGCCATATACTTGTTTCAAGTCCTCTGCCGCTGTGGTCATGCCATATGCCTGTGTCAAGTCCTCTGCTGCTGTGGTCATGCCATATGCCTGTGTCAAGTCCTCTGCTGCTGTGGTCATGCCATATGCCTGTGTCAAGTCCTCTGCTGCTGTGGTCATGCCATGTACCTGTGTCAAGTCCTCTGCCTTGGGCATGTGTTCTGCTACAGAAGTGTATTTGGTGCCTTACATTTCCTTGGTCTCGGCTCATTAGTATGAAGTATATCAGACTGTAATTGAAGATACATCTATGCTCGGCTGACACTAACCATTCACCAATGGCTCAAAAATATTAAGGTTGGCTAAAAATGGAAGACCTTTTGCCAATTTGGCTAAGAAAACCAATCACATTACGGGTTACGCACAGATGAATAATTATTGGACTGTGGATAAGTCAATGGCTTCCTTATCCACTTGCCGTCTGGGTTTTTGCTTTGGATGGCAATCTTGTTAAAAAATAACTAGGTGATAGTTGTAGCACAAGTGAATGAACAATTGCTTCCTGTCAGTGTGTTTTGACCTTATTCTATCACAAGAACTCCAGATGTTCTGGGCCCACAAACCCTAGACATCACTGACTGCCTGTGGTGTACCTACTGACCCAGTCTATCAAGTGAAGGTGTCCACTTGGGAGGTGCACAGTGTTGTATACCCACTTTCTACTTGGTGGCACTGACATGTACACGGTTATTTAAAGGTACAAATTTTATAATAAAATCATGGTATCTTGACCACCCCAGTGTGTTTTAATGACCTACCAACTTTTTATATAATTTGACCATGATGTGTTTGTGAATATTGACCTTGCCATCAAGGCAAGATCAGTGTGTCATTTTTTTATTTAGTAATGTTATGCACAAATTACATATATAAATTTCTGCAAAACCTGTCTCGTTTGTGATTTTTCAACAAACATGTTATTTGACAATGTTCATAAAAAAAATTATTTCATCTTTACATGTATATATTCAGGGGAGCCATAAAGTACCCAAATTTGCCATTTTTACGTTATGCGTTTGCAAATCTCGTTTGCTAGTCTCATTTCAAATTCATTTTGCAAAAAACAAACATACCTAGTATCCACTGCAACATGCTAGCTCGTTTGTGTGACTTCTATTGTGTAGTTTTTGTGAAATCAAACAAACTATTAAATTACTTATGTTTGGTCAAACATTAAGTGAAGTGAAAATGGAAATGCTGAAAATTCATGATCGGCGAGAGGATGGAACTCATGCCCAGGATCAGCGTTGACCCACACAGCGCTTACCATTTTGGATATCCACTAATTTGAGCCTTACCAGTTAGAGGTAATGACTAAACTCAATTCTTTCGATGATTTGAAAAAAAATAGGTATTTTTTTATTAAATCGACTGCGGATGCTACATAAACTATTCAGACACTATATATTTGGACATCAACTAACCAGATTTGCGATAGGCTAAATCAGTTGAGGATGGAGTTTTAAAACACATTTGAGCAGAAAAAGTGCTAAAATGTATATAGTTTATACTAGTTAAGATAATTCTAGAGCTCGCTTTTAGAGCTCACCTCTGGTTTGTGTGTTATGATTGCAATTCCACCAGGTGCTTCCTTCTTTCTACTGCATTTCTGTGTGTGTGCGTGCATGAGTGCGTGCGTGCATACATACGTGTGTGTTTATTTAGTTGATTATCTTAAGAATTGATTTTTATTACCTAAGATTTAAATTTAATAATTTAATAATAATGTCATAAGCTGCACTAACATATATCTGTAATTGCAGCATGTATATTGCGGTATTATATTGTATGAACTACTTTCATGTATGCATTACTGTGATTACTTTTATTAACTTATTTCATGTGTGTATTACTTTTATTAACGACGCTTACCTAACATTCTGTCCTCTTTATCTCTGATGTTCAGCAATCAGAAGACAATTATCCAATGTTTTTTTTGGACAATAAACTCATATTGTATTCTTTCCATTCTGTTTGTTTTGGTTCCAGAAATTTTTTCCACTTCATTGGTTTTATCACCAAACAGCTTCAGTTTGGCTTATTCATATACTTTGTTGACACATTTCAAACTTCAATTAATGTTCTTTCAATGTCAATGCCATTGGTGGGGTAATTAACTCTGGTATATAGACTGGGAATGCTGCTGAATGACAATGTCATGGTAACAAGTCAAACTCAAGATGTGGCAAAATTCAAATGTGATGGTGGTATGGTAGTTTTAAAAAATTGCATGTATTGAGATTGAGAAACTAATGACCATCCTAAAAAGGGACATCGTCCTTCAGAATTTGGAAATGGGCATGCCTCTTTAGGGCATGAGAGTAACCCCAGAGAAATAGTGTTGATTTATGTGGTGGTATAGAGGAGTGGCAGTGTAGGGTGCTTTCAGATGTAATACTAGAAGTGATATCTAATCACTGAACTGTGCACTGTTGTCTTGCACTATGTAGCCCTCTGGCAGAGTGGTTATGACTCTTATCCCTAAACTAGGGGTTACCAGGGGTGTGTGTTTGGGGTTACCCTGAAACATGAATCACCATGATGCTTTATTGTACCACAACTACCAAGCAGTCTGGGGTCAGACTGGTATTTTCACATTCAAGTTGTTGACAATATTAAAAATGTCTTGTGGATTTACAAATTTCTTGTGGATATTTCACAGTTGACAACTATTAGTAAATAATGAAAGTATGATATACTGGTATGCATGATTTTCAGAAAAAGAGAAATGCAACTTTGCAAGCATTGGAGAGAATCTGTCTCAATTGATGAAGTCAATCTCATCTGAAATTGTTGTTATGTGTCCATAATCCATGAGTAGGTCTTCATCACTGGTCAGTTTCTCATTTGGTGTAATTAGGAAGCTGTCATTGGTCTTTGGTCATCTCTGTGTTTCATTAGCCTGGTCATTCTGGCAGTGCCCCTGAAGACCCTCACAGTTCCTCCTAAAGCCTCCAGGATAATCAATATCATTGTGGGGGGGGGTAGCGACTTGTTGAAGAGTAGCAACATCAGTGAGGTTTGACAAAAACACTTGCCTCACACGTAGGTCGTTATATATGTGGGACTAAAGATTGACACCCGAAGTCATCAGTGGTTCCTTGTTCTGATGATCAGTTTTGTGCATCCCTGGCCTGTTAATGCTTAATGGTTCTGGTTTGTTGTGTTTGTTGTGTTTGTTGTGTTTGTTGTGCTTCTCAGCTCAGGTCTCTGGGTATTTAGGCGCTATGGGAGTTTTATTATAAATATTATTATTAATACTCTGTTGTGGTGAGGGGAAAAATGTGTACTCATTAGTGCGTTACATTGGGCAGTTGTTTGTACAATTTGTACTCATTAGTGCGTTACATTGGGCAGTTGTTTGTACAAATTGCTCTGTTTTATAATTTCCATATACATAAGATACAGATGAAGAACTAGTAGCTTTATGGGGGGGGGTACTTTATGGGGGAGGGGTACTTTATGGGGGGGGTACTTCTTAACAAATGTGTTTAGTGTAAACAATGGTTTTAACAGGTAAAACTTGTTTTTCTCAAAAGTTTATGTGTGGTGCAGAAAACATGGTTGATAATAAAAAATAAATAGTGATCTTTCCCTGGTACCAAAATTGTTTGCATCAGGGAGTCACTACATTCAGCTTCCATGGCTGATGATTTGTTTTATAAATTACTGATGAGGAAATGACCCACTTGCTTAGCCTGACAGGATCCCCATGTGGATGTCCTGAGACCAACTGGCTAAAAACAGTTGCAATTCCTGGAAACTTGGAAAAAATATTGGCAAGGCTCCTAACGACTACTTACAGTGTACTCTGAAGTAGGACTGCAGTGGCTTAGAATGTGAAACAGTGGTTACAACCATACTGGTTACAACCATACTGGTTACAATGTTGACCCCTATTTAATTAATTTGAAAGGGGGCGATGGAAGAAGAGGTGGAGGAAGGAGAGGAGAGATGCGGAGGGAGGAGAGATGGGGGAAGGAGAGATTGGGAGGGAGGAGAGATGGTGAGGGAGGAGAGATATGCAGGGAGGAGAGATGGAGAGGGAGGAGAGATGGGGAGGGAGGAGAGATGGGGAGCAAGGAGAGATGGGGAGGGAGGAGAGGTGGGGAGGGAGGAGAAAGGGAAAGAGCCTTTAAGAGGTGACGAGTAAGGAGAGAGAGAGGCAGGTAGAAAGAGTAAAAGTAAAAAACGGAATGGAAAGAAAGAAGGGCAAACAAAAGGAGGAGATATTAGAAAGGGAGAGGGAGAGGGTAAAACCAGTAAGAGATAGAGATGGGAGAGGAGAGGGAAAGAGGCAGGAGAGCAAACAGGAAGCGGTCATGAGTAAGATGGGGAGAGGGGATAGCACCAGTAAGAGGGAAGAACAGGGAGGGCAGATGGAAAGAGGGTGCAGGGCAGATGTTATGTGTACATTAGTGAGGTGAGTGTTTCTTGCAGTGAGAATGTTTGTGTACTGCCCCTGCACCAGCTGCTGCTGCGCCACCTTGTTCAGTTCAAATTGGCTGGAGGATCTCACTTAACCCTTTACCTGCCATTGCTCATTAACACACATTTGCCACTGGTGCAGATAATTTAAAAAGGAAAGAACACAAAATAAAGTCCCTCAGATTCCCTTGAAAATGTACTTGTGAACACACTTTTGAGTTTGCAATAATTGTGTTTGTTTAGTTATTTGGTATTGGGGAGAGAAAGGTTAACATAGGCTTTGGCATGAGACCAGTGGGCCAGCTGGTCACAGGTGTGCTGGTCAGGTCTGAATAGGTAAATAGTCACCTGTCTGTAACAAGCAGTAGCAACAGCAGCATTTACAGCTGAACAAAACCTTGCTGCATTTACTGGGCAACTGACTGGCAAAATGTTGCTGGTTTTACATAATAAATGTAGCTGTGTTTTGGACAGAATTGTATGCAGAAGTGGAATCAGTGATATCCTCCCAGCTAGCAATGTATATAACCTTTGTTTTTATAGACTTGACCTGATTAAGGGGTGGCCTGATTACAGAGGCTGATTACACATGCACAGATCTAAAAAAAACAGCATAGATTAATGTAGTGGCCATTTTCTAGAGATGGCCATTTCCAAGGGGTCGCCATTTCTGAGGGATGACCATTTTCAAGGATGGCTATTTTTAGTGGGGTGGCAATTTTTAAGGGATTAACTTTTTGCAAGGGGTCTGAATGGAGGGGTTCTACAGTATATAACTAGACCAGCAGTGTTTCTATCCACTGACCGACCAGAGCTGTGGATACAGAGTGTACTGAAGCTAGGGCTCACAGTGACCCTCACCTCGCTGTGGGTCAACTGTTGCCACAGTGACCCTCACCTGGCTGTGGATCAACTGTTGCCACAGTGACCCTCACCTGGCTGTGGGTCAACTGTTGCCACTGCCCCATCACCTGTACACTCCATCACCTGTACACTCCATCACCTGTACAATTCAGCAGCATCACCTTTGGCTGACTGCAGGAGGGTTCATCCCACGTTTGACCTTACGCAGTTTCTACCTAACTAGTTCAAACAACAATGATCAAGACATGGTCTTAGTGTGACGTAGTTAACACTGACTTCAAAGTTTGTTCCATTGTTTTTGTTTTGTTCAAAGTATTGTTTACAATTGTTTTAGTGATAGAGTTTTAGTCTTAATGTAGTAGAATATTGTATATAGTATCAACATAAACCTCAGACCCTCTTATGATCAACATTTCATCATGATGAACAAGTTTCTTCCATTCGTGCTTAACTTGATATTATATATATATATATATATATATATATATATATATATATATATATATATATATATATATATATATATATATATATATATATATATATATATATGTATATATATATATATATATATATAAAATTGTATATATATACATATCTACACACACATATAGATATACCTGTATAGTGAGAACATGAGAAAAATTTATTTTTCAAGGTCTTTTGTTACTTGTGATATGGCCCCTTAGTAAAGATTTATTGTTCCTGGTGTGGAGCTTATATATCTGCTTAAAACTACCAGCTTAATAAAACAAAATGCTTCTCTGCCTCGGAGCATAAACTGGGTCTTTAAAAGATAGGTCCTAAACATGACATTGGCATAGACTTCCTTGATTTGCCGATTATTGCAGAATTATGATGGTTGTCACACCTAGTCTTATCAGGAGTGTGGGCACATATTTATGGCATGGAAGATAAAAGCTATGTTAAGCTAGATATGGCCTGTCACAGTGTCAGTGATGTAAGGATCCCATGCATACGTAGACTTAATCTTCTTATTTTTTGTGGCATCTGACGGGAGGGGGCTTCTCCTATGTTGATTTTTCTCATGGGGGTAATTGTACGATTTGACGAAAACTCTATTTACAGCAGGTCAGTGCCATGGCAAGGTCAGTGCCATGGCAAGGTCAGTGCCATGATAGGCAACAATGTGTGCCATTAAAAATCCAAATCAGTATGCATTATATTATTACTCTCCACTATTCCCAAGCTGACTTCTGACGTCATCCTGGGGATGACATGTTGAGGCAGAGATCACTGTCAACACAATGTCTCTGTGAATAATTGTCTTCCCAGACTGATTATCTCGGAGACAAACCTCACCACTGCTCTGTATGGAACCCCGGTGTCATACAGTGCCTGGCTCTGCAGGTTTGGAAGCGGGCTCTGGTGGGTGACTCATGTCTGGGTCAGAGTAGCCGCTCTTTTGTTTGGGCACATTATAATAATCAATGTTGTCAAAATGGAACTTGCAACAAAAAAGACCCTCAATGCTCAGTTGCCGAACCCATGGTGATAGTGTATGTTTGGTCATGTCTGGATGTCTGTTTTGGAACAATTGGTATTGATAAATATACCATGTAAGTTGATTTCATCTGAGGCGAGCTGAAAATGTGAAAGAACAAAAATGATGGAAATGTGGAATAGAGGTTGTTATCGGGAGGATGCTGCTAAGGGAAGGGTTAAAGACAGGAGAACCACTGCCGTGATTCATAGGTGATAGGTGTGTTGTGGAGGAGCAAGGGTTAAGGCAGAGAAGGTTGCCATTTGAGCATGATGAATTAGTTTGGATAGTGGGATAAAAACCTCCCAATGATAACTGCTGAGTAGGGTGGAAATGGGATCTGTTTGACATTGACCTTATTGCAGTTGGAATTTTGGAGATAGCAGGTTATGAGTGATGCACATTGGGATACCACGGTCTTCCTGCTGATGGTTGATTGTTACAGCAATGGAAATAACGCATTTTTTATTTCAGATATGTTTGAATGTAACTACATAAACTATATCACGACTTGTTTAAATAACAGTCATACATAAAATACCTAATACTCTACAAAAATATTTTAAATGATGACCATTGTAACTAACTACAATGTAATATCAAGGTCACACTAGGCTGTTGAAAGGTCAAGGTTACACATTAACATATCCAATAAAAGGTCAAGGTCACACCTTGACCAATTCACTAAATGGTCAGTCTCAGCTGTTACACATTGCTCAAGAGTAATTTCTTGGAGCATGCAACATGTGAATGAGATATTTGTATGTATATATCTATGTATGTGTGTGTAGGTTCATACATGTATGCATATGAAACTGTATGTTCATATTTATACACTACTGATGTGCCATGTACTTAGTTACCATAGCAACAATGACACTGTTCTTAAACACCCTTTCCTTATCTTGCAGCTGAGCCCATCAACTCTCGATGATGGGCAAGAGTTCCAGCATGTCCCTGAAAGGCTTCAGCCAACAGCCACCGGGTGGCAGCACCGGCAGGGCATGCAGTGATGTCATCCGCAGTCGTTCATTTTCTTCAATGACGAACTACCAGCGTTCGTCGACAGGCGTCTCCTCACCAGTGGGCACGCCTGTCCTCGGCGAGATGTTTCGCAACCCTAGTGGCAGTCAGAGGAGTCTCAACGCGACAAACGGGGCGAATTTCAAGAAACTACCAAAGATACCCAATGTACCCCGCCCACATCGCGTTGCGGTCATCTTTAACAGCGTCAAGATGGGACTTCGGTGAGCTAAACCATTTCGCTTATACAGAAAGTATAATTTGTTGTTGAATTTCCAGGTTTTGGTGAAATTAGCCATTAGATTTAGGGTTTTGTTTATCTGCCAGCAAAGCATGGAGTAGACCCCTTTACGAAGTGTGACTGGTGCACAGGCCCTTAGCCAGAAATAAAATTTTGCCAGTCTTGAACATTCTAAAAAAACCTTAAATGCACGAACCGCTTCCTTGGAAGCCATTGCGTCTATGACAGCCATTATTGGTCCAATTGATTTTTTTTCATTGGCAAGCCAATGCTGGTTGATATAATGACAGCCATTAATGGCCCATTTGGTTTTGGTACTGGTATGCCAATGCAAGTTGAGCAAATGTCACACGACAGCCATTATTGGCCGAATAAGGTTTTTTCAATGGCAGGCCAAGTCCGGTTTAACCATTATTGGCCCAGTCGAGTCATACTAGCTGTGCAGCGAGGTTGGTGTTATCCCCTGCACAGTAGTAATAATAGAAGAAGAACCAACACATGAAGGCTCACGAAAAAGTAACTTGAAACTTTATTTTAAATTAATAAACATGGAAGTAATGTTTGAAGCATCTTAGGACTTTTAAGTACATGCATTGCAAATACGTCTAGTATAAACAAAATTAATATGATTACAATCACACGCAAAATCATATGCTTCACACTAAAAGTGAAGCAATACAACAAATAAAAATAGAAGATATAGCACTCGGTAATACAACTGGTCTTGAAAGTAATAGATTTAACAAGATTTAACAAGATTTGCCATCCAAGCCAAAGGCCCAGATGGCAAGTGGACAAGGAAGCCATTGGCTTATCGAGAGTCCAACAATGTTCATCTACTTATAACCCGCCCTCCTGAGATATGTGTCAACCTTGTTTTTAAACATATTCACGCTGCTAGCAGTTACACAATCTGTAGACAATTTGTTCCATTCATTTATTGTCCTCTGAGAACGAGTGCTTCCTGATGTCCAATCTACATTGATCCTTTACTAATTTTACCTCATGTCCTCTAGTTCTGCTATCCTTCTTGAGTGAGAAAAACATATTTCTATCAATATTTTCATACCCATTCAATATCTTAAAAACTTCAATCTGATCTCCTCTTAACCTCCTTGTCTCTAGAGTTGTTAAACCACATTCTTTCAGGCGTTCTTCATAACTAAGGTCTCTCAGTTCTGGAATCATTTTAGTTGCTCTTCTAAGTATGCGTTCAAGCGTATCTATATCCTTCTTACGATATGGTCTCCATGCTTGTATACAGTATTCTAAATGAGGTCTAACTATTGCTTTATAAAGAGGTATAATTAACTTTTTTCCCTTGTATGTTATGTTTCTTCTAATCAATCCAAGAATTTGATTACCCTTTGAAGCTGCAATACCACACTGCTCTGAAACTTTCATATCAGCGCTTATTGTAAGTCCTTTTCTTTTACAGTAGTACCCAGAACAGTATCTCCCATTTTATAGTTTACATTCAAGTTCCCATGTCCTGTATGTAGGCATTTACATTTCCCAAAATTGAACAACATCTGCCATTTCTCAGACCATTTCACTAATCTGTCTAGATCGTTTTGTAAATGTTGTTTATCACCATCAGTATTAACCTTTCTAAACAGTTTTGTGTCATCCGCAAATTTCAGTACGTTACTTGTTATACTGTCGTCCAAGTCATTGATATAAATTAAGAATAATATAGGTCCTAATACTGATCCTTGAGGTACCTCACTCAAAACTGATTTCCAGTTTGAAACTTCTCCATATACTACAACTCGTTGTCTTCTGTCAGTCAGCCATTGTTCTATCCAGTCAGTTATGCTATCACCGATACCATGGGCTTTTAATTTAAGTAGTAATCTTTGATGTGGCACTTTGTCAAAAGCTTTCTGAAAATCTAAGTAGATAATATCTACTGGCGATCCCACGTCTATCCACTTAGTGATTTCTTCCAAAAAACATAACATATTTGTTAAGCATGACCTCGCTTTAAGGAATCCATGTTGAGATGAATTTAATAATTTATGCTTAACGAAGAAGTCCACCATATGGTCTTTAATTAATCTTTCTAATAATTTACAAATCACTGACGTTAACCTCACTGGTCTGTAATTCTCTGACTTATTTCTCGAACCCTTTTTAAATAATGGTATGATGTTTGCTTCTTTCCATTCAAACGGAACAACTCCTTCTTTTAATGACAAGTTGAATACTCTTGCAAGTGGTATACTGATTTGTTCTACTGTTTCCATTAGTAATTTTGGAGGAATCCCATCCACTCCCGGTGATTTGTTATCCTTCATTGCCTTTATTTTCTTAGCTACTAATTCTGGAGTTACAACTAACGGACCTAAATAGTCAGATTTAGCCCCCTGAAATTTAGCATCAGCAACTGGAAATGAACTAATATCTTCTTTGGTAAACACTGAACTGAAGTAACCATTTAGGTCTTCCGCCATTAAAAACCCCTGTGATATTATATTTCCAGCACTGTCTTCTAGAGGTCCAACCTTGTCTTGTACGTTTTGTTTACTCCTGACATATGCATAAAAACTCTTGCTGTCATTTTTTATGTTACATGCTAGTTTTTGCTCATAGCTTCTTTTAGATTGTCTGATTTCAGTTGTAGCTGCATTAAGTACCTCTTTGTATTTTGCATAGTCATCTTTCTTTCTGGCACGCCTATAAACCCTCCACATAGTTTGTTTTAGCATTATTTTTCTAATAGCCTCTTTTGACAAGTGTTTCTTTCTACACCGTTTTCCTTGTTTTTGGAAGGGAACAAATTTATCGATGATACTCTCAATTTCATGTTTTAGAATATTCCAACATTCAATTGCAGTCTTATTCATCAGCATGTTATTCCAATCTAGCTTTGCTAAGTATTTTCTCATATCTTTGTAGTTACATTTGTGGAAGTTTCTCTTGTACGTTTTCTTATTTTTACTTTCTGATTTTACATTGATGTCAAAATGTATTTGATTATGGTCACTATTACCCAATGGTTCAAATATTTTTACATTGTCCACTAATTCTTTTTGTGATGACAAAACTATGTCTAATACATTTTCTCCCCTGGTTGGTTCTAGTACGTGCTGAGTAAGAAAGCTATCCTGGATTAAAAATAGAAATTGTTGGTCCTCAATCCCTGTGCTCTAGAGAATTCCATTGTATGTGTCCATGGTTAAAATCTCCCATTATGATACATTCCCCTTTACTAACTTCCTTTATAGCGTTTTTTATTTTTGTGTTGTCCTCTTCGTTTATGTTTGGACTTCGGTAAACTAATCCAACAGTTAATTTTGAATTTTCTGAAACAATTTTGCACCAAACAGCTTCGATCTTTCCTAAACATTACATATCCTGTCAGTCCTAATTCAGCATCTGTTATATCTATGTTGGCCCATGATTCAGTTATACCAATTATGTGAGGGTCAATATCTTCTACCATAATGTTTAATTCGTTTTTCTTATTTACTATGCTCCTTGCATTTAAACATACGCATCTATAACCTTTTTCAGAGATGTTTTTCGGATGATTTGATATTTGTTTATCTGTGCTAGTGGCTTCTTGTTCTGCTTGAGACACCTCTAGGTAACCCCCCTGCACTTTAAACATTACTTCTTTAAAAAAACAGCAATCATCCAGATTCAGTATTGCCTAGTATTGGACAAAAAACAATATGAATTTACTAGACTGAGCACAACCTAATCGTTGGTGGTTGTTTGCCTGCTGTATGAGTTGAAGAACTGGGAAACAGCTGCCGATAGTAGGGCCTACACGCCGGTTATGTATGTGAATTGGAGCCTGAATCAAACTCAATTTCGAAGTCTACCGCGATCGCGCTTGACCACTGCGAAGTGCCAGCGGTGGGCGACAATACAGTAGCAATTCGGTTACTTGCGGCTGGCACATCAACATTATGGATGTCCACCAACGTAACAAAGGATGCTGACTCGGACTGTTCAGGGACAATCGCAGGAACGTTGCTTTTATTCACGTTTACGAAAAAGGCATCGACTGTCATGAACTTTGATGTTGACAATTATTGCATCTTTTCACTCGCTTGGCAGGTGTCATTTTGAACTCGCCCCACGACATCCGGGTCACAGGATTTCTTCATATGAGAGCACCAATGGATAGGCACTGAGAAGCGCCACATAAGCACATTTCTGAACCAACGACACATGATTACAATAGAGATCAACCGCAGTATCATTATTTTCCAACGATGTCAAATAAAAAAAAATATGGTCTTATAGATCGGCGGTATTCGCTATTCTGCCGCCATCAACATTTGTCAAATCACGACCGTATGCGCTAAGCCGTCACTAAGTCTAAGACAGTCCAAAAATGTTATTGTGAAAAAATTTCATCTTGTACACTGTAAAAAGAAAAACCCATCTTTTATTTTTATTTTACCCGTCGTCGTAAGATATTTGCCTGTCTTCAAGACGGGCAGACGGGACCCTGGCTAAGGGCCTGCTGGTGCAAAATGTACCTTTCAAGGTGTCTATTCACCAGATGCTTGTGTACTTTGGCTGGGCGGTGTTCTTGACAAAGTTCAGAAGCCAGGTTCCATCAAGGGACTCATAGCTATGTGTGTGGCTGTAGTCGTTAGAACAGTGGGATCAAAGGGCAAAGGACTACCTCACAACTACATAAACAAGTACATAACTATTGTCAGGAAGGGGACCTTGGTGAACAGTCAACCGATACATCAGTGATGACATATTGTCAGGAAGGGGACCTTGGTGAACAGTCAACCGATACATCAGTGATGACATATTGTCAGGAAGGGGACCTTGGTGAACAGTCAACCGATACATCAGTGATGACATATTGTTAGGAAGGGGACCTTGGTGAACAGTCAACCGATACATCAGTGATGACATATTGTCAGGAAGGGGACCTTGGTGAACAGTCAACCGATACATCAGTGATGACATATTGTCAGGAAGGGGACCTTGGTGAACAGTCAACCGATACATCAGTGATGACATATTGTCAGGAAGGGGACCTTGGTGAACAGTCAACCGATACATCAGTGATGA
Organism: Lamellibrachia columna; assembly: GCA_963662155.1. Classification (NCBI taxonomy): domain Eukaryota; kingdom Metazoa; phylum Annelida; class Polychaeta; order Sabellida; family Siboglinidae; genus Lamellibrachia; species Lamellibrachia columna. The sequence continues at coordinate 40,578,913 of OY759271.1, read as the reverse complement.
CATATTCAGGGGAATTAAAATGTCACCACTTCCCTTTGGCAGATATTTAGTTTAAAAACAGTCGCTCAGGAAAGGATTTCATTAGAACTTGGATCTTGATGCAAACCCACGGACATACAGGTTAAAATATCAGATTCTCAGTGAATCTACTTGCGGAAGTTTGGAAGCAGTGATAATGTCATTCAATGTACATTGCTGGCAACTGTATAGCTTTCATGCAGCAATTGATGTATTCCTTAATGTTTCCAGATGAGTTGAGTTGGTGTTGGAATAAGGGGGCTATGTGTAAAGGCCATCGAAGAATTCTAAGGGACAAATCTCAGTTGTAAATGTAATGGCGTAATTGTTGATTAATTACAATTGCAATTGTGTAATTATAATTGACCATTGTAATTAAACACTGCCCTGCCAACAAAAATACATAGAATTTACCTAAAATCCTCTTTTAAAAAATGAGCAGTAATGTTACATATAATCTATACATATAATATGTACTCAACCTATCAACCATTGCAGTTGACCCTTCATGAAGCACTGATACTGTAATTTTTTGAAGTGCTGTCAGTACTTGTAAATGACCTTCAGTGGAGTACCATAACTGTAATTGAAGTTTTATGATGCTGTGTAATTGTATTTGACCAATTGACCCTAGTCCTCCTAAGACCTGGTTACCCCATTGGACCTGCATTCTCAGGACAACTGCCTTAGTTGTCCCAAAATCAACCTTGGCATAATTGTGGGATTGGTCTTAGGGAGTGTGCGGCGGCAACGGAAGAAGACATTGAGACATTGAGAAGAGCCGCTGACACTGCTGCAAACCATTCTACACTGCAGGTGAGAAATCATATAATTACTGTGCTACTGTTATTGTATCATACAAATGTGTCTATATTTGTCTATTTGTATATTATATTTCTTCAGGGTTGTTATCTTTGCACAGTCAAATAATGCTATATGTTTCTGACAATTCAGAAACATTTGTGCTACATTTTGTCTGATTACCCACCCCCAGTATTTAGATTTATTATGATACAGCCATATGTGTAGAGATGAGAATACCCTAGGTAGTTATGTAAACATCTGTTTTTATGACGTGGTCCCCAGAACCTTCCAATTGATATACACTGCTGTTGTTTGTCCACTCAAAAATAACCAAAATAAGCTAAAACTCTGCCTTAAAAGTTTGATTATAGTTATCATAAGATCATATTATATAGTATAAAGTATATCTGTGCGAACATGTTGATTGCCCAAATATTTTTTAATGAACTGCAGTTTAAAAATATAATTTGACCGTCATCTGTTTATGAGCATAGACCTCAGCATTCAACATGCAATATTATAATGATATTCTAGTTGAAGCATTAAAATTAAACAGATAACGGTCAAATTATATGAAACAACACATTTGGGTGGTCAAGATGTTAAAATAGATATAGCTTATATTATGGAACTTGATTTTACAATGAAAACAATGAGACTGTGGACCTTCAAAGTAGTTGGCAAGTTATGCGTGATGTAGTTATCAGACATTTGGTGTGAAATACTCTGATTCCTTTGCCAATTATGTGTGTCACTATTCATAACGAGTCAACTTCATTGTTGTAGGCTAAGACCTTTGAACGTGAAAAGGTAACAAATGCATGCACTGACCTATAGTGCATCCGGTGTTGGATTATTGTTTTTGGGTGTTAGCCAGTTGGGGTCATCTCAAACACGAATACATCCTTGTGTGATTTGTATAAGCACTGATTCTCTTCCGTTGATATTTGAGTTAGTTTTTTTAGTAGTACTGTAAGCGTTATATCTTGATCCTAGGTTTGTGTTTTACCTAGTTAGATAGTGGTTTCGTGTCATTCCATGTATGTCATGTGACCCTGTCAACTGTATGTTATACAACCTATATATTTATACAACCTATATATTTATACAACCTATATATTTATACAACCTATATATATTTATACATCCTATATATTTATTCAACCTATATCTTTATACAACCTGTGTATTTATACAACCTATATATTTATTCAACCTATATATTTATACAACCTATATATTTATACAACCTACATATTTATACAACCTACATATTCAACCTATATATTTATACAACCTATATCTTTATACAACCTATATATTTATTCAACCTGTGTATTTATACAACCTATATATTTATTCAACCTATATATTTATACAACCTATATATTTATACAACCTACATATTTATACAACCTACATATTTATACAACCTACATATTCAACCTATATATTTATACAACCTATATATTTATACAACCTATATCTTTATACAACCTATATATTTATTCAACCTGTGTATTTATACAACCTATATATTTATTCAACCTATATATTTATACAACCTATATATTTATACAACCTACATATTTATACAACCTACATATTCAACCTATATATTTATACAACCTATATCTTTATACAACCTATATATTTATTCAACCTGTGTATTTATACAACCTATATATTTATTCAACCTATATATTTATACAACCTATATATTTATACAACCTACATATTTATACAACCTACATATTCAACCTATATATTTATACAACCTATATATTTATACAACCTATATATTTATACAACCTATATATTTATTCAACCTATATATTTATAACTATACATTTATACAACCTGTATACAAGACAGCATGCATCTGGCCACAAACACTGATAGTAAACAGTTATCTTATAAATTAATATGTATGCCATCTTTACAAAGCACATTATTCCAAGAGCTGGGTGTACTTTACATAAACAAACCAATATATGTGAATGAATAATTTAAGCCAGTATACAAATGTAAATGCAAACATGAATAAAATAAAAAGATTATTTGAATCTGAGTCTATAGTTTTTAGCATGTATATACAGTTTATGCTAGTCTAATGTGTTCCATATATTTCTTATATAAAAATCTTTACCACTATTGATTTATCTGTGATCTTCTCCCATATATATAATTGATCACTGCACAATCTTCCATTCCGCTGCCATCACACCGCAAGCAGCACAAATCACTTTTAACAGATCGATATGGTTTTCATTGGAAATTGGTGAATTTCCGTGCTTTTCTATGTTGATCATGAAGAAGGAATTTACTCCTTCATTTAAGTGTATAATCCCACTCTAGAGCGTTGTTGCACTCTGGTGACTATACACAATGTAAATGTGGCACAGGTTAAAATCAAGATAAAATTCGTCCTTAGACATCTGGAGTGAACAACAAGGTTTCTAAAGTCAGGGATATGACGGTGCATTCAGGCAGCTGGTTCCACGGTTGGACACCAGAGGGAAGGAGTGCGTGAATGAAACAGCAGACAAAATCTTCACTTTGTCAAAATCATGCAGAGTATGCAAAAGTGCAACAAAACTGACCTTAGTCAATGTTGAGCATGAATAACGCTTTTCCAATATCACATAAAGGAGATGGTTTAATACCAGTTCACATAGGCACATGCATGCTGACAATCTGCAACCAGCGATACACTGAGATGACATGATATGTATAGATGAGACGTGGAACTGTCGTTTATGGCCTTTGTCAGTCAGCACGAGTCACCGACAGCCAGCCAGGAGTAACTGAAAGACGTCACTGACATAACAAGGTCTCGGACAATTGATATTTTGTAATGACTCTTATCTTGAACAGTTGAGCAATAAACACAAATACCCATGATTCAGTGGTCAGAAATGAAAGGGTACATGAAAGCATACACAAATTACCCTTTATGAAAAGGAATTAATAAGGTGGATTGCCACAGAAAGTACATTATGTTATCATACGAATATACGAATACTTCCCATTTTCTGACATGGGAAGATTCTGAGGTGACCTCAACTTCCAGCCTGTGGTGTAAATTAACATTTCTGCTTCACAGTTTCCCTCTTTCAGACAATGCATGAGCTATGCATGCTCATAACTTGGTTGTTGGCCTGTTATTCTTGGGCTTATATATAAGCAGGGTTTTCATCCTGTGTCTTTCCAACAGGGTTATTAAGGAAGTCTTCATTTGACAGCTTTCTCAGTTGACAGTTTGACAGTTTATATGCCTTTATTTTTATGTTTATTTGGATTCCTTTGTTTCATGGCAAGAAAAAAATAATGGTAGTATAATATTCCTTAATACCCTGAAATGTGCTGAATTCCGTTATTGTTTCAATATTTTCTGAAATTGTCATCAAAGAGACACTGAATCATTAATCATGATTTTGTGTGAACATGTCTTGTCTAAATTTGACTAGCTGAAAAGTTGAGTCTGCATACTTGCCAGTACATCATATCCTTTAAAACACTTAACAATTCCTTTTAAATCTTTAAATGTCATTTAAATTCTTTGTTTTTGAAATGCATGTGAAATGTTATCCATTGTTTGCATGCAGGGGCAAGTGGTGTTGATACTGTATGTTAATGATGTGGTAGTTCTTTGTTTATGCATGCTGGATTGGACACCGATGCATATTAAGTTGTGCTTTGTTTTTGTTTATTCAATGAATGTCGTGCGTTGTTTTTCTCACATTTTTAGCTGAGATGAAGCTGCTGCTAAAAGTTTTATGCACTCCGTAATAACATAGAATTACTTTTTTGAGTGATGACTGATTAAATATATGTTCATTAAAACACTGTATTGAAATAAGGTAGTAGTAACTTAGTTTCATAAAATAAACAAATTCATTTGATCATGGTGATTATTTCTGACTAAGTATTTTCCTTGAAATAGAAGTGTTAACAGTTATTTGAAAGAACTGTTAATTGAGCATTACCTTGCTTCCTCAGTAACTACAAGGCAGTGTTTAAAAAAAATTACTTAAAGCGGGGTTTCCCAAACTGGGAGGCTATCATGGAGTTCCATAACTCATCTACAAACATGTAGAATTATTTTAGAATTGCACATTATGTGTGAAACATAAAGGTGGGGGGGGCAGACATGTTAGGGACCTTGAGCTGAGACAGTTTGGGAACCGTTGGCTTAAAGGACTTTCTCAACTTTAAAAGCCATGAGTGAAGCAGCTGAGACTTCAGTGAGACAGAAGGAACTTGGCTGACAGCTACCAGGGCAAGAGTTGACAACGCTGCTTCAATGTGTCGTGCAGTGAGTGAATGTCATTCTCTGTTTGCAGCAGCGGAAAGCAGCAGAGCGATACAAACGGCGGCTGGAGTATCATTTAGAAAAGGTAGGAAACATCAACACAATGCAGTACATGTACCCAAGAATATGTAAGGATCTTTTTGGTTGAATTTGTTAACCACTGTGATCTGTCATGTGCCCTTCATATTCTACAAATCATGTTTTTCTTTGTTGGTACTCACTTTCAAAAACATTTCTACAGATCAGCATTCAAATGTGAACACAGTTTTCTTCTAATCCTGACTCCCTTTCCTAATCTTTTCATGTTGATCCTGCTTTTTCTGCCTTATAATAAGCCAACTTTATTGATCATTTGATAAAAAAATTAGCCATTGAAGCTGAAAGGCCAACACATTTGGCATCTTAGGAGATATTTGTATAACGGTCTTGATAATGTTATATTATTTCTTGCACAGATCGAGGAACTGGAGGAGAACTACGCCTTACAACAACAACTACGCGAAGGTTTGTCATCTGTCATGTTTCTTAATTTACTGGCTTGTTTCTGTCACCTAAAGGTGCCCTCTCGTGCATGTCTCTTTCTTCCAGTGTAGTGCATGTCCCACGCTGGGACATTGTCGTACTGTGCTAGAGATGGTGAGTCCACAGCAGGTACCACATTTACCCCCTCTGTGGGATCTTTTACCCTCCCCTGACACAGACACCAGGTAGAAAGGACCGACAGCTTTTGGTGTCTCTTCCATAAGACGAAGGCAATGTGGCGTGAATGAAATTGCCCAAGTTTTGAAATGGCCATAGGTGAACTCACACCCTGGTTCTGTCGACTGACCGCCCAGCGCTCTGACTGCCGAGCTACTTCCCCTCTGCTCAATATGTGGCCATGTTTTTTAAACATGTTCACACCAAGAAGTGATAGGACACGACATTCTAGTCACATCTCTGTCGTTCTGTTCCATGACAGGCTGGGTTACTTTACAGGTCTATCCAGCAACCACAGCTATGAAACCTGAATAATCATGATTCACCAGAGCTGGTTTGCATTGCAGATATCACTGTCACAGTGTCAAACCTGTGATTAGACAGGTCCCTTTGTGTTGCGATTCTCCATGTCTCTAGTGGAAGGTCTATTCCCGACTCATGAGATATTCACCACCAGATTGATTCGCCATTACCAGTGGTGAAATTCTATTAACTTGAAAAATTATCGACATCAGGCACTTGTAGATGTTCTCGTAGATAAGATAGGTTGAATAAAAAAAATGCAAAGCACATATCGTTTTGATGTCATTACCGAAGGTGCATCCTTTGTTTAATAAAAAAAAATTCTCTAATAACATGTTTTTTTCCAAAAACTTATTGAAGGTATTGTATTAATAATTGAGACATTCATTATTTAAACTGTCATGAACTTAATAATAGTATTGATGTTCAGTGATTTTTTGCAAGAGTTAGTATTATAAAAGTGTTATTTGCTAATACTGTGATATGTCACTTGAAACCACGCAAACAGCCGCTTATGGTGAACACTGATTTAAATTGCTCTTTTTACACTTTACATGTTCATATCAGCATAGTTTTGTTATATATGATTTCACATTACGTTTTAGTGGGGCATTGTGGCCCAGTCATTAGAAGGTTGGACCAGGGTTTGAATCCTCTACCTGCTCTTTGAAGCTTTCAGAGTGCAGGGGGGTAACCACTGATACATTGTATAAATGAAATATAAATTTGTATCAGTTTGCACCAAAGAAGCTCTACTGAACCTTAATATTTTTAAGGTTTCAAAAATTAACTTCAGATATAATATCCACTGGTTATCAGAAACTAATGCCTTGTACAATGTGTGCATCACTTAGACATAGTCCACAGTTTTCCCCATTAAAGGTGGGGATTTGTAGTTACTCTGATTTGTTCACAGACTGATAGATTGAGTGTGTAATAAAAACGACATCCTTAAATCAGATAGTGATTTGATGGCAGTCGATAGATTGGTCCCTGTGCAAAATAAAATGCTGCAGCGAGCATTAATCAGTCGAAGCTGCATTCTAGAATAAAACCTAATTAGATTTATCTTTGGAAACTGATAGAAAAACTGCTCCATTTTTTTAGGGAGTTAGCTAAACACTGCTCTTTGATAAGTCATGTTGCCCTTGGCAGACAGCCATTAAGAAGTGATTGAGTCAGTTTTGTGGAGGCAACAAAATGGTACAAATTGTACATGTAAGGTCAAATTAAAAGAATATGGTTATCATTTCTTGGATATCTAGTCTCTATCTACCCATGCAAAATTGTAGAAGGAACGCAAGAAGATGGCAGTAGGAACTGGGTAGGAATGGCTTGCCATTTCATTTGCTGTTATAATCATTTCTATTTCGCTAGCCCTAAACAGTTTCAGGCACTATGAATGTTAATGTTACCAGTGGTTCCTGAAAGTCCGTCACTTTTCCAGTATAATCTTTGAAAGTCTAAGAATAGATTTGAATGAAATTAAATTGTTTATTATCTTCAGTCATGGTTGTGTCTATGATGGACAAAGAGTTGTCACATTTCTTCCGAACTGGTGTCTCTGTCATTCTGATGGTCCCTATCACCGTTGTTATTGCTGCCTCACTGAGTCTATTCCTTCCCTCACTTCCATGTTATTGCTGTCTCATTGAGTCTGTTCCTTCCCTCACTTCCATGTTATTGCTGTCTCATTGAGTCTGTTCCTTCCCTCACTTCCATGTTATTGCTGAATCATTGAGTCTTCCTTCCCTCACTTCCATGTTATTGCTGTCTCATTGAGTCTGTTCCTTCCCTCACTTCCATGTTATTGCTGTCTCATTGAGTCTGTTCCTTCCCTCACTTCCATGTTATTGCTGTCTCATTGAGTCTGTTCCTTCCCTCACTTCCATGTTATTGCTGACTCATTGAGTCTGTTCCTTCCCTCACTTCCATGTTATTGCTGTCTCATTGAGTCTGTTCCTTCCCTCACTTCCATGTTATTGCTGTCTCATTGAGTCTGTTCCCTCACTTCCATGTTATTGCTGACTCATTGAGTCTCCCTTCCCTCACTTCCATGTTATTACTATCTCATTGAGTCTGTTCCTTCCCTCACCTCCATGTTATTGCTGTCTCATTGAGTCTGTTCCTTCCCTCACTTCCATGTTATTGCTGTCTCATTGAGTCTGTTCCCTCACTTCCATGTTATTGCTGACTCATTGAGTCTGTTCCTTCCCTGACTTCCATGTTATTGCTGTCTCATTGAGTCTGTTCCTTCCCTCACTTCCATGTTATTGCTATCTCATTGAGTCTGTTCCTTCCCTCACTTCCATGTTATTGCTGTCTCATTGAGTCTGTTCCTTCCCTCACTTCCATGTTATTGCTGTCTCATTGAGTCTGTTCCCTCACTTCCATGTTATTGCTGACTCATTGAGTCTCCCTTCCCTCACTTCCATGTTATTGCTGTCTCATTGAGTCTGTTCCTTCCCTCACTTCCATGTTATTGCTGTCTCATTGAGTCTGTTCCTTCCCTCACTTCCATGTTATTGCTGTCTCATTGAGTCTGTTCCTTCCCTGACTTCCATGTTATTGCTGTCTCATTGAGCCTGTTCCTTCCCTCACTTCCATGTTATTGTTATCTCATTGAGTCTGTTCCTTCCCTGACTTCCATGTTATTGCTGTCTCATTGAGTCTGTTCCTTCCCCCACTTCCATGTTATTGCTGTCTCATTGAGCCTGTTCCTTCCCTCACTTCCATGTTATTGCTATCTCATTGAGTCTGTTCCTTCCCTGACTTCCATGTTATTGCTATCTCATTGAGTCTGTTCCTTCCCCCACTTCCATGTTATTGCTATCTCATTGAGTCTGTTCCTTCCCTCACTTCCATGTTATTGTTATCTCATTGAGTCTGTTCCTTCCCTGACTTCCATGTTATTGCTGTCTCATTGAGTCTGTTCCTTCCCTCACTTCCATGTTATTGCTGTCTCATTGAGTCTGTTCCTTCCCCCACTTCCATGTTATTGCTGTCTCATTGAGCCTGTTCCTTCCCTCACTTCCATGTTATTGCTATCTCATTGAGTCTGTTCCTTCCCTGACTTCCATGTTATTGCTATCTCATTGAGTCTGTTCCTTCCCCCACTTCCATGTTATTGCTATCTCATTGAGTCTGTTCCTTCCCTCACTTCCATGTTATTGTTATCTCATTGAGTCTGTTCCTTCCCTGACTTCCATGTTATTGCTGCATCATTGAGTTTGCTACCTCACTTCTATTTTATTGCTGTCTCATTGAGTCTGCTACCTCACTTCTATTTTATTGCTGTCTCATTGAGTCTGCTACCTCACTTCTATTTTATTGCTGTCTCATTGAGTCTGCTACCTCACTTCCATGTTATTGCTGTCTCATTGAGTCTGCTACCTCATTTCCATGTTATTGCTGTCTCATTGAGTCTGCTACCTCACTTCCATGTTATTGCTGTCTCATTGAGTCTGCTACCTCACTTCCATGTTATTGCTGTCTCATTGAGTCTGCTACCTCACTTCCATGTTATTGCTGTCTCATTGAGTCTGCTACCTCACTTCCATGCCTGTGTAGCAGTTGCCACTCTTGTTAATCTACTCTACATTTCATCTTCACTCCTTGCTAATCTGTTTTGTTCTCTTTCGCACAGCTTTGAGGTAATTTACTGATGTCTGCTAATCCAGTTATTTGTGCTTTAATCCTGCTATGGCTTGTAAGTGTCACTTTCATCTTGTCTGTCCTTGGTCACTGTCAGTGTCAACATGTCTGTGACAAAAAACAGTCTGTCTGTCTGTCTGTCTGTCTGACTCTCTCATTTCCTGAATGCAGTCACATGCGCACACTGCACAACAGGGGATATTTTTATTTTGCAGCCTCAACTGGCCTCAGCTGGCACAATCATGTGTTGTGTGCAGTGTCAAAACACTGATTAGACATGCTTGAATTTTGAAATTTTAGTCTTGAAAACACATTTTTATTCCATACAACCAGTAAATATTTACCACGTGGTTAATTTTTCAAGATTTAAGATTTTTCATTATAGTAATGTTATAAAAGAATTAATAAAAAATAGTGCTCCTATCACATATCACAATTACAGTAATGAGTGTATATGTGGCTAGTTTAACTTTATAACACATGTATACAGCATCCTCTTCCATTGGTCTAATTGTACAAGCTCAATAACCAGTTCAACACATGTTTAATCATACTGAAATAATTTATGGCACTTTGTTTGTACGACATAGTAGTGGAAAAGAAACAGCATCTTGTTCTCACGTGTGTGTTATGTCATGCTACGTTTGTTGATGCTTGTAGGGGCCCGCAATATGGCGAAAGCATACACGGCACTGAATTGCAGCAGCAAGGAGACGCTCTCGAACGTTAGATGTGGATACAAGGAATGTACTCGGGTACGTCTGTCTGTCTGTCCATCCATCTGTCTGTTGGTCCGTCCATTCATCTGCCACATACCATTTACTTTCATTTCGATGATTGTCTGAAAAGAGATGGTAAACATGCAAACGATGGTTATCATGAACATAAATACTGCTCTTTTGTGAAACTGCTATTTTTGCATTTCTGTGTTCGTGTTCACGAAAGACAAATTCGCAACTCCAGTTTTTTGTAAATATAGTGGAAAAGTTACCCATGGGGCGTCGTTCACAGAATATCTAATACCAAAATAGAATGGTGAAATGCAAAATTTAAGATTATAATGCAAGCTTGTAAATCTTGGCTTTGATTCAACAGAAACCATAAATTTATGCTGTTGTTTGTAGACAATGTGTGCTGTTGTTTGTAGACAATGTGTGCTGTTGTTTGTAGACAATGTGTGCCATTGAAGCACAGCTAGAGAACATGCTCGGAACGTTTCACTGCACCATGAAGGGTGAGACGCTTCTTATTGTTTGAAATGTCTGAGTCAGTTGAGTTCAATGCTTTATTCCCAGACTCTGTATATATTCATCAGGGTTCCTCATACACTGCAGCCAACATGATAGTGGGCATACAAAGATTTAAACACTACAGCCAACATGATAGTGGGCATACAAAGATTTAAACACTACAGCCAACATGATAGTGGGCATACAAAGATTTAAACACTACAGCCAACATGATAGTGGGCATACAAAGATTTAAACACTACATCCAACATGATAGTGGGCATACAAAGATTTAAACACTACAGCCAACATGATAGTGGGCATACAAAGATTTAAACACTACAGCCAACATGATAGTGGGCATACAAAGATTTAAACACTACAGCCAACATGATAGTGGGCATACAAAGATTTAAACACTACAGCCAACATGATAGTGGGCATACAAAGATTTAAACGCTACAGCCAACATGATAGTGGGCATACAAAGATTTAAACACTACAGCCAACATGATAGTGGGCATACAAAGATTTAAACACTACAGCCAACATGATAGTGGGCATACAAAGATTTAAACACTACAGCCAACATGATAGTGGGCATACAAAGATTTAAACACTGCAGCCAACATGATAGTGGGCATACAAAGATTTAAACACTACAGCCAACATGATAGTGGGCATACAAAGATTTAAACACTACAGCCAACATGATAGTGGGCATACAAAGATTTAAACACTACAGCCAACATGATAGTGGGCATACAAAGATTTAAACACTACAGCCAACATGATAGTGGGCATACAAAGATTTAAACACTACAGCCAACATGATAGTGGGCATACAAAGATTTAAACACTACAGCCAACATGATAGTGGGCATACAAAGATTTAAACACTACAGCCAACATGATAGTGGGCATACAAAGATTTAAACACTGCAGCCAACATGATAGTGGGCATACAAAGATTTAAACACTACAGCCAACATGATAGTTGGCATACAAAGATTTAAACACTACAGCCAACATGATAGTGGGCATACAAAGATTTAAACACTGCAGCCAACATGATAGTGGGCATACAAAGATTTAAACACTGCAGCCAACATGATAGTGGGCATACAAAGATTTAAACGCTACAGCCAACATGATAGTGGGCATACAAAGATTTAAACGCTACAGCCAACATGATAGTGGGCATACAAAGATTTAAACGCTACAGCCAACATGATAGTGGGCATACAAAGATTTAAACACTACAGCCAACATGATAGTGGGCATACAAAGATTTAAACACTACAGCCAACATGATAGTGGGCATACAAAGATTTAAACACTACAGCCAACATGATAGTGGGCATACAAAGATTTAAACACTACAGCCAACATGATAGTGGGCATACAAAGATTTAAACACTACAGCCAACATGATAGTGGGCATACAAAGATTTAAACACTACAGCCAACATGATAGTGGGCATACAAAGATTTAAACACTACAGCCAACATGATAGTGGGCATACAAAGATTTAAACACTACAGCCAACATGATAGTGGGCATACAAAGATTTAAACACTGCAGCCAACATGATAGTGGGCATACAAAGATTTAAACACTGCAGCCAACATGATAGTGGGCATACAAAGATTTAAACACTGCAGCCAACATGATAGTGGGCATACAAAGATTTAAACACTACAGCCAACATGATAGTGGGCATACAAAGATTTAAACACTACAGCCAACATGATAGTGGGCGTACAAAGATTTAAACACTACAGCCAACATGATAGTGGGCGTACAAAGATTTAAACACTACAGCCAACATGATAGTGGGCGTACAAAGATTTAAACACTACAGCCAACATGATAGTGGGCATACAAAGATTTAAACACTACAGCCAACATGATAGTGGGCGTACAAAGATTTAAACACTACAGCCAACATGATAGTGGGCGTACAAAGATTTAAACACTACAGCCAACATGATAGTGGGCATACAAAGATTTAAACACTACAGCCAACATGATAGTGGGCGTACAAAGATTTAAACACTACAGCCAACATGATAGTGGGCGTACAAAGATTTAAACACTACAGCCAACATGATAGTGGGCGTACAAAGATTTAAACACTACAGCCAACATGATAGTGGGCGTACAAAGATTTAAACACTACAGCCAACATGATAGTGGGCATACAAAGATTTAAACACTACAGCCAACATGATAGTGGGCATACAAAGATTTAAACACTACAGCCAACATGATAGTGGGCATACAAAGATTTAAACACTACAGCCAACATGATAGTGGGCATACAAAGATTTAAACACTACAGCCAACATGATAGTGGGCGTACAAAGATTTAAACACTACAGCCAACATGATAGTGGGCGTACAAAGATTTAAACACTACAGCCAACATGATAGTGGGCGTACAAAGATTTAAACACTACAGCCAACATGATAGTGGGCGTACAAAGATTTAAACACTACAGCCAACATGATAGTGGGCATACAAAGATTTAAACACTACAGCCAACATGATAGTGGGCATACAAAGATGTAAACACTACAGCCAACATGATAGTGGGCATACAAAGATTTAAACACTACAGCCAACATGATAGTGGGCATACAAAGATTTAAACACTACAGCCAACATGATAGTGGGCAAACAAAGATTTAAACACTACAGCCAACATGATAGTGGGCATACAAAGATTTAAACACTACAGCCAACATGATAGTGGGCATACAAAGATTTAAACACTACAGCCAACATGATAGTGGGCATACAAAGATTTAAACACTACAGCCAACATGATAGTGGGCGTACAAAGATTTAAACACTACAGCCAACATGATAGTGGGCGTACAAAGATTTAAACACTACAGCCAACATGATAGTGGGCGTACAAAGATTTAAACACTACAGCCAACATGATAGTGGGCGTACAAAGATTTAAACACTACAGCCAACATGATAGTGGGCGTACAAAGATTTAAACACTACAGCCAACATGATAGTGGGCGTACAAAGATTTAAACACTACAGCCAACATGATAGTGGGCGTACAAAGATTTAAACACTACAGCCAACATGATAGTGGGCGTACAAAGATTTAAACACTACAGCCAACATGATAGTGGGCGTACAAAGATTTAAACACTACAGCCAACATGATAGTGGGCATACAAAGATTTAAACACTGCAGCCAACATGATAGTGGGCATACAAAGATTTAAACACTGCAGCCAACATGATAGTGGGCATACAAAGATTTAAACACTACAGCCAACATGATAGTGGGCATACAAAGATTTAAACACTACAGCCAACATGATAGTGGGCATACAAAGATTTAAACACTACAGCCAACATGATAGTGGGCATACAAAGATTTAAACACTACACCCAACATGATAGTGGGCATACAAAGATTTAAACACTGCAGCCAACATGATAGTGGGCATACAAAGATTTAAACACTGCAGCCAACATGATAGTGGGCATACAAAGATTTAAACACTACAGCCAACATGATAGTGGGCATACAAAGATTTAAACACTACAGCCAACATGATAGTGGGCATACAAAGATTTAAACACTACAGCCAACATGATAGTGGGCATACAAAGATTTAAACACTACAGCCAACATGATAGTGGGCATACAAAGATTTAAACACTACAGCCAACATGATAGTGGGCATACAAAGATTTAAACACTACAGCCAACATGATAGTGGGCATACAAAGATTTAAACACTACAGCCAACATGATAGTGGGCATACAAAGATTTAAACACTACAGCCAACATGATAGTGGGCATACAAAGATTTAAACACTGCAGCCAACATGATAGTGGGCATACAAAGATTTAAACACTACAGCCAACATGATAGTTGGCATACAAAGATTTAAACACTACAGCCAACATGATAGTTGGCATACAAAGATTTAAACACTACAGCCAACATGATAGTGGGCATACAAAGATTTAAACACTACAGCCAACATGATAGTGGGCATACAAAGATTTAAACACTGCAGCCAACATGATAGTGGGCATACAAAGATTTAAACGCTACAGCCAACATGATAGTGGGCATACAAAGATTTAAACGCTACAGCCAACATGATAGTGGGCATACAAAGATTTAAACACTACAGCCAACATGATAGTGGGCATACAAAGATTTAAACACTACAGCCAACATGATAGTGGGCATACAAAGATTTAAACACTACAGCCAACATGATAGTGGGCATACAAAGATTTAAACACTACAGCCAACATGATAGTGGGCATACAAAGATTTAAACACTACAGCCAACATGATAGTGGGCATACAAAGATTTAAACACTACAGCCAACATGATAGTGGGCATATAAAGATTTAAACACTACAGCCAACATGATAGTGGGCATACAAAGATTTAGACACTACAGCCAACATGATAGTGGGCATACAAAGATTTAAACACTACAGCCAACATGATAGTGGGCATACAAAGATTTAAACACTGCAGCCAACATGATAGTGGGCATACAAAGATTTAAACACTGCAGCCAACATGATAGTGGGCATACAAAGATTTAAACACTGCAGCCAACATGATAGTGGGCATACAAAGATTTAAACACTGCAGCCAACATGATAGTGGGCATACAAAGATTTAAACACTACAGCCAACATGATAGTGGGCGTACAAAGATTTAAACACTACAGCCAACATGATAGTGGGCGTACAAAGATTTAAACACTACAGCCAACATGATAGTGGGCGTACAAAGATTTAAACACTACAGCCAACATGATAGTGGGCGTACAAAGATTTAAACACTACAGCCAACATGATAGTGGGCGTACAAAGATTTAAACACTACAGCCAACATGATAGTGGGCGTACAAAGATTTAAACACTACAGCCAACATGATAGTGGGCGTACAAAGATTTAAACACTACAGCCAACATGATAGTGGGCGTACAAAGATTTAAACACTACAGCCAACATGATAGTGGGCGTACAAAGATTTAAACACTACAGCCAACATGATAGTGGGCATACAAAGATTTAAACACTACAGCCAACATGATAGTGGGCATACAAAGATTTAAACACTACAGCCAACATGATAGTGGGCATACAAAGATTTAAACACTACAGCCAACATGATAGTGGGCATACAAAGATTTAAACACTACAGCCAACATGATAGTGGGCGTACAAAGATTTAAACACTACAGCCAACATGATAGTGGGCGTACAAAGATTTAAACACTACAGCCAACATGATAGTGGGCGTACAAAGATTTAAACACTACAGCCAACATGATAGTGGGCGTACAAAGATTTAAACACTACAGCCAACATGATAGTGGGCGTACAAAGATTTAAACACTACAGCCAACATGATAGTGGGCGTACAAAGATTTAAACACTACAGCCAACATGATAGTGGGCATACAAAGATTTAAACACTACAGCCAACATGATAGTGGGCATACAAAGATTTAAA
Source organism: Lamellibrachia columna (assembly GCA_963662155.1). Lineage (NCBI taxonomy): Eukaryota > Metazoa > Annelida > Polychaeta > Sabellida > Siboglinidae > Lamellibrachia > Lamellibrachia columna. The sequence goes on along the minus strand of OY759271.1, from coordinate 40,562,354 downwards.
CACTACAGCCAACATGATAGTGGGCATACAAAGATTTAAACACTACAGCCAACATGATAGTGGGCATACAAAGATTTAAACACTACAGCCAACATGATAGTGGGCATACAAAGATTTAAACACTACAGCCAACATGATAGTGGGCATACAAAGATTTAAACACTACAGCCAACATGATAGTGGGCATACAAAGATTTAAACACTACAGCCAACATGATAGTGGGCGTACAAAGATTTAAACACTACAGCCAACATGATAGTGGGCGTACAAAGATTTAAACACTACAGCCAACATGATAGTGGGCGTACAAAGATTTAAACACTACAGCCAACATGATAGTGGGCGTACAAAGATTTAAACACTACAGCCAACATGATAGTGGGCGTACAAAGATTTAAACACTACAGCCAACATGATAGTGGGCGTACAAAGATTTAAACACTACAGCCAACATGATAGTGGGCGTACAAAGATTTAAACACTACAGCCAACATGATAGTGGGCGTACAAAGATTTAAACACTACAGCCAACATGATAGTGGGCATACAAAGATTTAAACACTACAGCCAACATGATAGTGGGCATACAAAGATTTAAACACTACAGCCAACATGATAGTGGGCATACAAAGATTTAAACACTACAGCCAACATGATAGTGGGCGTACAAAGATTTAAACACTACAGCCAACATGATAGTGGGCGTACAAAGATTTAAACACTACAGCCAACATGATAGTGGGCGTACAAAGATTTAAACACTACAGCCAACATGATAGTGGGCGTACAAAGATTTAAACACTACAGCCAACATGATAGTGGGCATACAAAGATTTAAACACTACAGCCAACATGATAGTGGGCATACAAAGATTTAAACACTACAGCCAACATGATAGTGGGCATACAAAGATTTAAACACTACAGCCAACATGATAGTGGGCATACAAAGATTTAAACACTACAGCCAACATGATAGTGGGCATACAAAGATTTAAACACTACAGCCAACATGATAGTGGGCATACAAAGATTTAAACACTACAGCCAACATGATAGTGGGCATACAAAGATTTAAACACTACAGCCAACATGATAGTGGGCATACAAAGATTTAAACACTACAGCCAACATGATAGTGGGCGTACAAAGATTTAAACACTACAGCCAACATGATAGTGGGCATACAAAGATTTAAACACTACAGCCAACATGATAGTGGGCATACAAAGATTTAAACACTACAGCCAACATGATAGTGGGCGTACAAAGATTTAAACACTACAGCCAACATGATAGTGGGCGTACAAAGATTTAAACACTACAGCCAACATGATAGTGGGCGTACAAAGATTTAAACACTACAGCCAACATGATAGTGGGCGTACAAAGATTTAAACACTACAGCCAACATGATAGTGGGCATACAAAGATTTAAACACTACAGCCAACATGATAGTGGGCGTACAAAGATTTAAACACTACAGCCAACATGATAGTGGGCATACAAAGATTTAAACACTACAGCCAACATGATAGTGGGCGTACAAAGATTTAAACACTACAGCCAACATGATAGTGGGCATACAAAGATTTAAACACTACAGCCAACATGATAGTGGGCATACAAAGATTTAAACACTACAGCCAACATGATAGTGGGCGTACAAAGATTTAAACACTACAGCCAACATGATAGTGGGCGTACAAAGATTTAAACACTACAGCCAACATGATAGTGGGCATACAAAGATTTAAACACTACAGCCAACATGATAGTGGGCGTACAAAGATTTAAACACTACAGCCAACATGATAGTGGGCGTACAAAGATTTAAACACTACAGCCAACATGATAGAGGGCGTACAAAGATTTAAACACTACAGCCAACATGATAGTGGGCATACAAAGATTTAAACACTACAGCCAACATGATAGTGGGCATACAAAGATTTAAACACTACAGCCAACATGATAGTGGGCATACAAAGATTTAAACACTACAGCCAACATGATAGTGGGCATACAAAGATTTAAACACTACAGCCAACATGATAGTGGGCATACAAAGATTTAAACACTACAGCCAACATGATAGTGGGCATACAAAGATTTAAACACTACAGCCAACATGATAGTGGGCGTACAAAGATTTAAACACTACAGCCAACATGATAGTGGGCGTACAAAGATTTAAACACTACAGCCAACATGATAGTGGGCATACAAAGATTTAAACACTACAGCCAACATGATAGTGGGCATACAAAGATTTAAACCAGTACTTCCATATTCATTGTTAATAAAATGCTACAAATAAAAAAAAATTCAGAAGACTACAGTCTGAAGTTAGGCAAATTATTATAGACAAACATTTAACACTTCATTATCTTACAAGTTTTCTAATATCACATCATGATTGCTTTTGTCATGTTTCTTATATATTGTGGTGCTTAATAGTGCTAGGACTGGACAGATATTGTAATTTGGTAAATTGGTACTAGCATAGTTATAAAAAGGTGAGCAGAAGTACTAAACAAACAGAAACAGTATACATAGGTGAGCAGAAGTACTAAACAAACAGAAACAGTATACATAGGTGAGCAGAAGTACTAAACAAACAGAAACAGTATACATAGGTGAGCAGAAGTACTAAACAAACAGAAACAGTATACATAGGTGAGCAGAAGTACTAAACAGACACACAGAAACAGTATACATAGGTGAGCAGAAGTACTAAACAAACAGAAACAGTATACATAGGTGAGCAGAAGTACTAAACAAACAGAAACAGTATACATAGGTGAGCAGAAGTACTAAACAAACAGAAACAGTATACATAGGTGAGCAGAAGTACTAAACAAACAGAAACAGTATACATAGGTGAGCAGAAGTACTAAACAAACACACAGAAACAGTATTTAAACATTGGCCATCTTGATACTTGAATCCCTATTCGGCGGGTCACAACTAAACTGGGATTGGTGCAGTGCGTGATGTCAACAGCCAGTCAAAAAACAATAAAAGTCCAATACACACCACCTTGCAGATGCCTGATGATGCAACTGTTAGTCCTGGCTGATGTTTAACATTAAATATTTAACTTAGTCTTTCTCTCTCACGGACCCACTCATAGCTAGTAGGGTTGAACTCTGCTGACTCTAACCATCTCTCTCCAGACATCTCTACCCTCGTTGCTGTAGGCAGCTCACTCCCACACCTTCCCTTAGGCACTCGATAACGATTAAGGCTGGCAAATGCAATCAGTGCTAATACTGTTAAAAACTTTATTGACAGGCATCTGATGACATTGACAGATCTGATAAGGGTAGGCCTCACCTAAGTTGAACATTGACTTTTGATAAAGGGGTTTGTAAATATAAAAAATTCTGATATCCCAAAACAATTTGGCAGGATAGCCGACTGACTCCACCCACCCACACCCAAACAAAAATGGAAAATTGTAGGCATGCACTGTACATACATTGCCAATGCAGTGAATGCAGAGCCAATTATTGCCAAATTTCATACCTTTCCAATTTTTTATAATCAAAGTGGACCCTTGACCCACCCACCAACCCACATCTTTTTTATGGATTTGTATCTTTTAAAATATTCAGAAAGCCAAAATAAGCAAATGGCTTCCTTGGGCTTGTTGCTCTGTGTGACAAGTCTTGTTAAATCTTCCTTATATTCTGTGGAGCGTCCTTGAGTAAACTACTTGCTGTGGCAGGTCTGGTTGGGTTTGCACGGCTGATGCGAGGCGACACGTTTGAAGTGTCGCTGCGGTACGGCCAACAGAAGTGGAAGACGAAGGGACGTGTTGGGGAGGTGACTCAGGAGTGGCACAACAACAGCATCACCCTACGCGCCCTTGTCGGTGATGTCTTTAACATCAAGGTATGTAGCATCACTCAGCGATCAGTGTTCAGAATTACTGCCAGTCCGGAGGCCGAAGTGTCAGCCTGAATGACTGGCATGCTTTCAACAAATCAAGAGCAACATTCATAATTAATTGAAGTGATGTATAACATACCATGCCTCATGACATGATTTTTTTTATTTCATGTTAACCCATTAGGCCCCAGGATTTTATTAAAACATGCCACCATGTTCCCAGGATTTCTGGAAAATTTCGAGCGATTTTACCTCCTTGTGTTCAAAAATCTGTAGAAAAAAACTATTCAATATTGACAATTACAAGTTGTGTTTATTTTGAAGAGTAGTAATTTCTCCACATGCATGTATACATAGAAATAGGATATATTAATAAAATGTTGACATTTGATCACAATTTGCAAAGACAAAATAGTACAATTTTGTTAAAACTTTGAAAATTGTGACTGACATTTGACAATGATCCCATGCTATAACCCTATGCAACTCAGTGTAGAAAATATAGTTATATGTGTTAGCTTTGCACCACTGAAAACATTATAAAATTCTGACAGTTATTTTTCAGGTTACACCATATTTTATCATGACAAATATAGAAATAAAAATTTTCGAGATAGCGTGAACAAAACTGATGAAAATCAAGATTTCCGAAAGGGCAACACATGCACATGATGAGCTGTTGTTGTTGCAAAATGTATCCGCTAGGGTGTGGCAAAATTTGGTAGCGTTTAGTTCAGTAGTTATTCGCCAGGATTTTTTTAATAGAGGGTCCTGTATGCGGCCGGCGGCGGCCGTTCGAGGACTGCACAGAGCGGCCGGCTGCAGTCGTTGTGGGGTCTAATGGGTTAATGTCGACCCCCAATGTTTGAGTAAGACAACCAAGTTTACAAAGATGAAAGTCCAACTGACCTATGTCATGGGAAGTAAAAAATCTCACACATAGTAAATATGTAACCTGCTGTGCATTCACAGAGTTGGTGATTTAAGAGACAGGATCTGCATTTAACACGGTCCAAACCATGAGAGATTATTGTGTTGTAAGCAGTGTGTAGTCATGTGTTGAAACTGTGGTGTGTATGTATAGAGATTGTGGTCCATGTGGTAACACTGGTGGTGGAGGTGTGTCTTGAGCCTGTGGTGTGTGTTGAGACTGGTGGTGTGTGTTGAGCCTGTGGTGTGTGTTGAGACTGGTGGTGTGTGTTGAGCCTGTGGTGTGTGTAGAGATTGTGGTGTGTGTTGAGACTGGTGGTGTGTGTTGAGCCTGTGGTGTGTGTTGAGACTGTGGTGTGTGTTGAGACTGGTGTGTGTTGAGACTGGTGGTGTGTGTTTAGCTTGTGGTGTGTGTTGAGACTGTGGTGTGTGTTGAGACTGTGGTGTGTGTTGAGACTGGTGGTGTGTGTTTAGCTTGTGGTGTGTGTTGAGACTGTGGTGTGTGTTGAGACTGGTGGTGTGTGTTTAGCTTGTGGTGTGTGTTGAGCCTGTGGTGTGTGTTGAGACTGTGGTGTGTGTTGAGACTGTGGTGTGTGTTGAGACTGGTGGTGTGTGTTTAGCTTGTGGTGTGTGTTGAGACTGTGGTGTGTGTTGAGACTGGTGGTGTGTGTTGAGCCTGTGGTGTGTGTAGAGATTGTGGTGTGTGTTGAGATTGGTGGTGTGTGTTGAGCCTGTGCTGTGTGTTGAGACTGTGGTGTGTGTTGAGACTGGTGGTGTGTGTTTAGCTTGTGGTGTGTGTTGAGACTGGTGGTGTATCTGTAAACTCACTAAAAAGCTCCTGCATTAGTCCTGGAGTAAGGCTGTTTGCAGTATATATTATATCATAAGACAATAAAAATGTGGAAATTGTCACCATTTTCATCATCATCATCACCATCATGTCTTGTAGCCAGTGGATATGCAACCAACATTCTGCAATAGTCCATGCAGATTTCCATCCATTACTCTTGTATTTTGATGTATTGCGCACACTGTAAAAACTAAAACTACTCACTTAAATCAAGCTAATGACTTGGTTGGAGATTTCGGTGGCAGATAATTGATAGGTCCAGTTCATTGTAAAAAAAACAAGATGCCATTCTGATCACTAGTCAAGGTTAAGTGCATTTTATATTTACTGTGCAGAATAAAATGTAGGTTGTTTCATTGGTTAGTGCACCAGTGTACACCCTAGTTTGTTGTACGCACCATTACATACACAGTTCCTTACACCATTACATACACAGTTCCTTACACCACTACATACAGTTCCTTACATTATTACACACACTGTTCTTTACACCATTACATACAGTTCCTTACATCATTACATACAGTTCCTTATGCAATTACATACACAGTTCCTTACACCACTACATACAGTTCCTTACATCATTACATACTGTTCCTTACACCACTACATACAGTTCCTTACATCATTACATACAGTTCCTTATGCAATTACATACACAGTTCCTTACACCACTACATACAGTTCCTTACATCATTACATACAGTTCCTTACACCACTACATACAGTTCCTTACATCATTACATACAGTTCCTTATGCAATTACATACACAGTTCCTTACACCACTACATACAGTTCCTTACATCATTACATACAGTTCCTTATGCAATTACATACACAGTTCCTTACACCACTACATACAGTTCCTTACATCATTACATACAGTTCCTTATGCAATTACATACACAGTTCCTTACATCACTACATACAGTTCCTTACATCATTACATACAGTTCCTTATGCAATTACATACACAGTTCCTTACACCACTACATACAGTTCCTTACATCATTACATACAGTTCCTTACACCACTACATACAGTTCCTTACATCATTACATACAGTTCCTTACACCGCTACATACAGTTCCTTACATCATTACATACAGTTCCTTACACCACTACATACAGTTCCTTACATCATTACATACAGTTCCTTATGCAATTACATACACAGTTCCTTACACCACTACATACAGTTCCTTACATTATTACACACACTGTTCTTTACACCATTACATACAGTTCCTTACATCATTACATACAGTTCCTTATGCAATTACATACACAGTTCCTTATGCCATTACACACACACAGTTCCTTATGCCATTACACACACACAGTTCCTTACACCATTACATACACAGTTCCTTACACCATTACACGCATAGTTCCTTATGCCATTACACACACAGTTCCTCACGCCATTACACACACAGTTTCTTACACATTTACACACACAGTTCCATACACCACATTTCTGTGCCCCCAATTTAAGAGACAGGATCTGCATTTAACACGGTCTATACCATGAAAAATTATTGTGTTGTAAGCAGTGTGTAGTCATGTGTTGAAACTGTGGTATGTATGTATGGAGATTGTGGTCCATGTGTTAACACTAGTGGTGGAGGCATGTCTTGAGCCTGTGGTGTGTGTTGAGACTGGTGTATGCTGAGACTGGTGGTGTGTGTTGAGCGTGTGGTTTGTGTTGAGACTAGTGGTGTGTGTTGAGCTTGTGGTGTGTGTTTAGCCTGTGGTGTGTGTTGAGACTGATGATGGGGTGGAGGTACATGTGTTGACTGTGGTGTATGTGTTGAGACTGGTGTGCATTGAGTTGCATGTGCTGACACTGTGGTGCATGTGTTAGGACTGGTCCATGTGTTGACACTGTGGTGCATGTATTGACACTGTGGTACACGTGTTGATACTGTGGTGCATGTGTTGACACTGGTGCATGTGTTAGGACTGGTCCATGTGTTGCACTGTGGTGCATGTATTGACACTGTGGCACACGTGTTGATACTGTGGTGCATGTGTTGACACTGGTGCATGTGTTAGGACTGGTCCATGTGTTGACACTGTGGTGCATGTATTGACACTGTGGTACACGTGTTGATACTGTGGTGCATGTGCTGACACAGTGGTGCATGTGTTAGGACTGGTCCATGTGTTGACACTGTGGTGCATGTATTGACACTGTGGTACACGTGTTGATACTGTGGTGCATGTGTTGACACTGTGGTGCATGTGTTAGGACTGGTCCATGTGTTGACACTGTGGTGCATGTATTGACACTGTGGTACACGTGTTGATACTGTGGTGCATGTGTTGACACTGTGGTGCATGTGTTAGGACTGGTCCATGTGTTGACACTGTGGTGCATGTATTGACACTATGGTACACATGTTGACACTGTGGTGCATGTGTTGACACTGCGGTGCATGTATTGACACTGTGTTGCATGTGTGGACACTGTGGTACATGTGTTGACACTGTGGTGCATGTGTTGACACTGTGGTGCATGTGTTGACACTGTGGTGCATGTATTGACACTGTGGTGCATGTATTGACACTGTGGTGCATGTATTGACACTATGGTACATGGGTTGACACTGTGGAAACGTGTTGACACTGTGGTGCATGTGTTGACACTGTGGTGCATGTGTTGCAGGCTGTGGAGGTGCGTGGTCTTGCCAAGTCGGTGCTGCTTGGTCAGAAAAACTGTGAGACGAAGGACCTATTCTCGTCCAACCCACAGATGATGTCTGTCAGCATGAACACCAATGGCTCCATCAAACTCAGCGTCATCATCAACTGGGAGTGAGTGAACTTACACTTACACAACATGTAACAAGATCACCATCCAAGGCCAAACACCCAGATGTCAAGTGGACAAGGAAGCCATTGGCTCCAATAATTCTTCATCTATGTTATAACCCACCCATCTGAGATGTTTGCCAATTTTGTTTTTGAACATATTAACTATGCTAGCAGTTACACAATCTGTAGATAATTTGTTCCATTAATTTATTGTCCTCTGTGAGAACAAGTACTTCCTGATGTCCAATCTACACTGTTCCTTCACTAACATTACTTTGTGTCCTGAAAGTATTTCTATCAATATTTTCATACCCATTCATGTACACGTTTCTGACATTATCCCTTTTCTACAATTCCTTTGTTTGCTGCTATTTGCTATAACTAGAAATAAAGCCGTTGGATAGAAAACAAAATGATTGAGTATTGACATTCGCTGCTCTTTTTGGGGGGCCAAGCCACAATACTTTCCCACTGGCAGCCATTACTATGTTTCCTTAATAAAAAACTACCACAGATCTAAAAAATACAGTATTATGTGCACAGTCCATAACTTAATAGGTGCTGCTTCTGCTGCTCTAAATATTACAATCCTTCGTTGAACAGGGTCAGTGCGCTACTGTGTTCAGTTGACCCGCTCCCCCACTGTGCTAAATATCTTTGGTGACAGAATACACAATCAAATGAAAATCATGATATTGCAATCGGGAATAAGTTATTTCAGTGCATCAAGCTGCGCAGTCTGATGATACGGTATGACAGGCTGGTGTAGTGGCATTGATGATGTCATGCTATTAAAATTGTTTTACTCACACTTATCCACTATGTGGAGTCAATTGTTGTATATTTATCATTTTCTGACAAAATCACTGGGAATACATTATTCAGTGGTCACAATGCATGAGAGCCACAGTACTAAAATGGTTAAGACCAGACAATGACTAACTATCATTCATTTAGGACTAATCATACAATCCTTTGTATTTCTTTCTCTGGTATATCTGATGCATTAATTTCAAATTATATTTTTGTGGTTTTTCTCTGTAGTCCTTTAGAGGGCGTTGATGAGAATTTCCTGCTGTTCGAACCACGTCCACTGTCACAAGCGATATCGAAACGCAGGCTCCCACTAAGTCCGACACTCGACAAAAGCACCTCCTGTCTGAACGGGGTGAGTAGAAACATAACAATAGTTTCACTGATGCTGTCGGACAAAAAAAATTATTTTGATAATCACAGCAGAGTCCTATTATGTGAGACAGCAGCGGTATAACCCTTGGCTAGATTTCATCCACTGATAAGACTGGCTTTACACAAGGCAAATCTTCAGATAGGATGAGCTGCATAAAATGCATGATTGCATATATGTATTTAACAGCTATGTATGTATCAGCTAAACATGTTTCCTTTTTAAAAACAAGCGCATGTTTTTCAAATAAAGAACTTATTTCAGCACGGCTCCTACTCAGACCACAGTTCAGACTGCTCGAGCTCAACAGACAACTCCAGCAGTCGACATAGCATGCCGGTCTTCTCCAGCACGTTCAGCAGTTCACGACCCCCAAACAGCCCGTCCGCGTCGACATCCCATTCACGACCAATGTCCATCGCTGTCATGGAGCCAATTTGTGAGGCAACTTCCGACAGCCGTGGTGGCGGCAGTGTGGTGCAGCCGAACCTGTGCAACATGCACTTGTTGACAGAGACATTACAAGAGGGTGCCATGTGGGGGCGAGGAGTTTCGAGTTCGGCCAATCTCGAGGATGTGCTTGACAGTCTGCGCACGGTTCTGGAGGATTACCGCGGACATTATCCCGAGTTGAGGAAACTGGAGGAAAAGGTGGAGGAGTTGGACAGGTTTCTGAAGGTTAGTTGGGATGAGGGGGATAGAGGTGGTTGGGGGGGGGGCGATTCTGATATTCTGAGAAACATGGCAGAAAAATCGACCGAAAGTCAGAAACTCTCAGATGATTATCTTGGCAGCATTAATATTACATGCTATATTTTCATTTTAGAAGTATTGGTCTAAGTTTGTGACAGTAGATGGCGCCACAGTAAGTGTTATCCAGAAATTAGTGTTATCTAATCCAGTAAGGTTCGTTGTAAACAATAAGGGTCATTCCACATGAAATCAACCAAGATAAAGGCCAAAATATTCTTGACCCCTCCGACATTTGGTACACATGCCAAATTTCAGACTTGTGAGTGAAATAGTTTTAGAGTTATTACATATTAATGATTAAAAAATGGCAATAAAATTGTGTTACCTCTTAACACGTCATAAGTGGGCCTATAATAACATCTTAACACATAAGTGGGCCCATGATAACATCTTAACACATCATATGTGGGCCCATGATAACATCTTAATACATCATAAGTGGGCCCATGATAACATCTTAACACATTATAAGTGGGCCCATGATAACATCTTAACACATTATAAGTGGGCCCATGATAACATCTTAACACATAATAAGTGGGCCCACGATAACATCTTAACATAGCATAAGTGGGCCCACGATAACATCTTAACATAGCATAAGTGGACCCATGATAACATCTTGAGATATAGCAATTTGAAGTGAGTTTTTGGCAATTTTTACACAATTTTATGTTACGTATAAACATATGTGTAGACATATATTTGGCCCTAACAGTGCTAAAGTGCTGATGTTTGTCTTAAAATAAAGCCAAGACATTGTTCTGTCCACAGGCGTACATCACAAGACAATTTAGTAGTGTACCTCCCAAAATCAATGTGGCAGGTCTGTCATGGCCAGGAGAGAGTTGACAGACAGACATGTATTGCTTTTATTCATATTATGGTTGTCCAACTTGTTCCAGACGTGGGTGAAGCAAAGCGCATTTGTTGATTTTACTTGGGTTCTATGTCAGCCAGTCTTCAGTGTTTCTGCTTGAGGATTTCTGTCACTGGTTTGTCTACTTTGGTGTCTGATGCTGCATTAACATCATCATGCCATTCTGTCATTGCAGAGAAATACTGGCACTGACAGTGACACGTCGTCTGACGTGAGCATCTCCATAGAAACGGCTCTTGGTGCATTCGACTTCCTCGAGTCAGAAGACTATCTCATCGACGGCAGCACGGAGTAAGCAGTCATAAGTCGGTCTCTTGTTACAACAGTGGTACCCTTTGGTCTTTCAAATTGAATCCCTTTGTAATGGCCCATTGTCATACTTAACATTGGAGATTCTTTTTGTTTAAAATTCTGTCCTGAATTCATTGAGCCCATTGTGAATCATGTTCACTAATGTTCAAATATTTAGTGTGTGTGAATAATTTTAAGTAATGTGCACGAGGGAGATCAAGATCAAACCATGAACATAAGAATACAGTTATAATACATGACAGTTGTGAATAAAATGTTCATTGATCCACGGAGGCCTGCACTAAGTAAGACCTGACAGATCGCTAGTGTACAGGCCATGATGACATTTATATACAGTTTGTTAACTAACTAACTAACACTAATATTATAAATAATATTATATCATTCTACGTGAACATGAAGTGTAAGTCATTGATATTGCTATGTAATGAACATTCTGAATATAAACACTGGTTGAAATGAAATTTGAGATACAGTTAGTTACGGAATCATGAATGAGTACCACAATCAAATATCAACAATTAACAACACTAACATAATCAATACTAATTAACACTAACTAACATTAACCTAACACTAAATTAACTTGCATTAACTAACATTGATTAACATTACCTAACACAAATTGCATACATTTTACACTAGAGTATGTGATACGAAGTCTAAACAGTAGTTCTCACCTCGACTGTTTTTGAAGTTAAAATTATCACTATAGTTAATATTTGGAGTATCTGCAATAATTGACATAACTGGCCTTCATTTTTACGGAAATGCATGATGCACTCGATTTTAGTTAAAAACTGTAAGTACAAAAACTGTTTTTCTTACATATATAACAAATCAGAATAACACATTCTGACTCATATTTGCTAATTATATACTTTCTTGCATAACTTATGAAGCTTTGATATGAGTGGCTGTTTATTTTTTGAGTACAATTTATGGGAGATAGTTCTCTAGAATTAGTTTTGGAATTTCATGTCTGATGCAAAGGTGGCAATACATGGAATTAATATTTTTCACTTCAATGTCATAATTATTATAATTTGGAAGGTTATTTGCCATGCTACTGAAACGTTGGGGTACCCAGCGAGGTCTTGATCTCGTTATTGTATTTTCATGTGATGAAAACGTCTGAAATAATCTGGGATTTTCCTTTTTCATATTTGTAGAAAATTTTAAACATGAGAGTTTAAAAATGTCCTCCGCCTTTAGTGGTTCAAGATTCTTAAATAAAGTTGCGGCATGCGAATTATACTTACTGTTTGATAAAACTTACTGTTTGGTAGTTTGACAATTTTACATTGAACCCCCGAGTTGTTATTCCATAATTTAGGTGAGATAGAAATAGTGAATTGTAGATTATTTTCAACATGTGCACTGATACATAGTGTTTTAATCTAGATATAATTCCACATATCCTTGATAGTTTGTTTGCTATATAATTGATGTGAGGATACCATGTTAGAGTCTTAGACTTAGACTTAGAGTAAGGCTGTGTCCATATGTATAGGAGCAATGTAAATGTTATTCGTAAATACTAGGTCTACCACAGTTCCAGTATGGCAGACGGGGAGTTGTCTATTCTTGAAAGAGTGCAGAAAAATACTTCAAATATTGTTAAATGCTCCAACAGAGAGCTAAGATAGGTCAATCACAAGTAACAGAACTGAACAATTGTAATTTAAACACAAGAAACTACAGTATTCGAGTCGGTCGCATTGCGCTATAGTCAAAACATGCAAGATACAGTTTAGCTTGGAACACCAAGAATGTGTGACTTTATTACTGACAGTTCGGGTCTGGAAGGGCGTAGACCCAAGACCTGCAGTACCTATTGGGACCCGCGGTACCTATTGGGACCTGCGGTATCTATTGGGACCCACAGTACCTGTTGGGACCCATGGTATCTATTGGGACCCACCATACCTGTTGGGACCCACGATACCTGTTGGGACCCGCCGTCCCTATTGGGACCCATAGTACCTGTTGGGACCCACAGTACCTGTTGGGACCCACAGTACCTGTTGGGATCCGTAGTACCTAATGGGACCCACCATACCTGTTGGGACTCAATGTACCTATTGGGACCCACGGTACCTATTGGGACCCGCGGTGCCTATTGGGACCCATAGTACCTGTTGGGACCCACAGTATCTGTTGGGACCCACAGTACCTGTTGGGACCCGTGGTACCTGTTGGGACCCACAGTACCTATTGGGACCTGTGGTACCTATTGGGATCCGTGGTTCCTATTGGGACCCACAGTACCTATTGGGACCTGCGGTACCTATTTGGACCTATGGTACCTATTGGTTCCTGCAGTACCTATTTGGACTTACAGTACCTATTGGAACCTGCGGTACCTATTTGAACCTATGGTACCTATTGGTACCTGCTGTACCTATTGGGATCTGCATTACCTATTGGGATCCATGGTAGTTCTAAAAATATAGAATTCTGAACTGACCGTTTCCTTCCATGTTCTCCCCACAGTACCAGCCGCCACTCCAGCAATGACCGTCTGGACTGTCAGACTGACCGCTTGGACGGTCGCACCAATGGCACGGACAGCTACGCATTCAGTCCTAAGTCAACAACTAAGACACGCGACTCAGGCATTGATTCGCTCACTCATCAACTGAGTGATGAGAGAGCGACTGACCTGGGTCTGGAGGCGACTGACCTCAGTCTGGGGGCGCAGTGCAGTTCACTGACCACCAGTAATGACCAAGTTGACCAGGCCCTGCTGTGGCACCTTGCTTACTGCGAGAGGCTACTTGAGGTGAGGACGGCTTGGGTCAGTAAGTAAGGTTTATCTCAGATAAAAGTCCATTTATATATACATAAAATACAAGTAAAAATAAAAATATACACTCATGTTGTACATTAAAGGAAGATGTCAAAAAAGTGAAAATAAAAAATATAATTATATAATATAAACTGAATGTATTCTAACATCTTCACCACCCAAATGTGTTTTCATGAACCACAATTTGCTTAATATAATTTGACCATTATCTGTTTATGAATATCAACCTTGCTTGTAAATCTTACTTTTGTATGCTGAACAGCCTCAATTTGTACGACAGTTGAAAACTGTTGTTTTCAGCATCTCGGCCAGTTTGGCCCACTGAAGTGTAAGGAGATCTACGCACTCGCGAAGCTCCGTAGACAGGCTGACATCATAGAGAGGCTGCTAGAGGTCGCACACGCAGGCCCAGAGGTCACCAATCTGCAGCAGTGTAAGTGAACGCATGCATGCAGTCTAAGTTCACATTTTGTTTATGCACATTTAAGGCTTGGCGCTTTTTTTAGATGAGGTGAAATTTAGTATCTGTTTATGAATATCATGAACCCTGCCGTTCAATATCTTCTCGAACAGCTGTTGACAGTTTCCAATATCTGAGGACAACGTTTATCGGGGTCAGGCATTTACGGAATCATGTGATGGACTTATCGGTAATATCCGTAAGATTACGTGCCCCTCTGCATGCAGTGTAAACATAAAGCCGTCCCCCAAACAGATAAAGATCAGAGTATATTTTGAAAATTATTGTTTATTAAATCACAGTTGAATTTGACTATATAATGAGAACAACCGAGCATCTAAATAGCAATAACTAATGGATGCGTTGATACGAGTCTTTCTGGGTCTGCAGTGATGCTGGGTTTAACGAACAAGAAAGACCTGAGGAAGTTCTGGGTTCGATGCATCAACTGCACCGTACTGTGTGCCAATGCAGAGAGGCTTATCGCTCATCTGGAGCGTTGCTATGGCGACCGCATCCGAGAGCAATATGACATAGCACCCAACAGAGGTAATGTTGTGACTACTGCTACTACTATTAGCATAATTTTGTACATCTATTAATGAGTTTTTAGCTAAGTACATAATCCCTCAGTCTACTGCTTGTGTGATGATGGAATGTGATGTTGGAAATAAATAGTTTTTATTGATTGATTGAATTTTGCCACACACTCCATTGCAGTGTTCTGCGTGTTCGTTGCTCGACTACTCGACATCCCGCAGTTCAACCCCAATGCAAGTGGCACCACCTTTGTGATGATGCATCAAATGATGGGTTTCTTCAATGATAAAGCAGGCGACCTTCCAGAGTACTTGTTGATGCTCGCTGGCGAACGTAGGTAGCAAAAATATTCGGTGGACATAAATGTACAATACTAGGCAAATTATGCAGTAGACATAGGAAGGAAAAGTTATTTTCTTACTACTACTAAAGTCCGTGATTACAATGAGAGATTAAAGGTCCCTGCACTGTTGATTTAGCCCATCATGAATCAGGTTCGTTGATGTTCAGTTATGTAATGTGTGAATAATTTAAATAATATGCGCCATCAGTTTCATAATAGAGTATATACGTTTGTTAAAATCATTGAATGAATCTTTGAGTAACTTGTTTAAGTAGGCGTAGCCTCATGTTATAATATAAGAGCCAGGCCAGTTTTGCCGTTTTTGCCAAATTTTTACTGGATTCGGTCATACATAATTTAGTAGTTTGTCTGATCATTTCACCAAAACTTGATAACAATTTGTGAAAATGTTCATCAGGTTGGTAGAGAATAATGAAGTAATGATTTCTTCTAATCACAACTATTGAAATTTACTTAGCCAACGTTTTCAGGAATTCTGGGCTGACCAGTTCTTTTCCACACCAGTAAATACATTTCAACAGTTGTGATTAGAAGAAAATTGTTACAAAATCAAGATGAGTGAAAAAATCTAATTGAGGGGGAGTTGTAAATATCGCACAGTTAACTGACAACTTGCACAAAATGGTTGAGGAACTGTAATGACATCATTTAAAGCAGGACTTGCCGTTTGCAGTGTGGGTGTGTGGACGACTCATGTCTGGTTACCGTGACATCATCATCAAGACTGTGCTGACATTCGGCCAGACATTGCCGCCTCCAGAGTGTGTCCGCCGGGTGGCGTTACTGATGCTCATCGATGATGACGAAGTGCGAAACACAGCAAGTAAGACACCAGTGTTAAAATGAAAAATTATAGTCAGATTTGATCTTTCTAAATTTGTAGAATGTAAGTTCAGTGACATTATATGGTCGTTATATTATATAAACTTCAAGTGATTTTGTTTATTCAAACCTATCATATTTAATACCCAGTATGTACAAAATTATAGAACTATGTAATGTAGTACATATTACATTATTACAACAAATGCATGATAATTAACATAATATTAAATTCCAAATACAACTCAAGAATAGTAAATAGGCAGATTATTTGTTTGAGTTAAAGTTGCATTAGTTATAGCTTATAGCTGTTTCTAACTAACAGTGTCTATCAACAACAGGTTTTTGAATTGGGAACTCTGTATGCTTTTTGTTTACAGTGAATTATTTCAAATTGATAAGTGAACATCCTGAAGTAAGAAATAAGGTAAGAGCAATATATTGAATTGACTCGTCTAATGGGTTTTTACTGTTTTTGTTGGCTGATAAAGTATTGTTTTGTATGACCTGAGGGAAGAGATTTGGATGCAGTTCAGGTTAATGGGAAGAATAGTAAGAATCCGGATGATGTGGGCAGGTCATTTGTTGCGGTTAGAGGAGAGCCGATTGCCAAAGAGAGCAGAGACGGTGAAACAGCGACACTGCAGGAAAGGAAGCATGTCACAGTTAAGATGGGATATGGAGGAGGGTGAAAGTTTATTGAAAAGGCAGTTAAAAAGGACAAAGAACAAAACAGTACAGTACAGAACTAGTCGTCCTGACCACTTTATAAAGGGAACAACAAGGGAGAACTATGCCGCATGTGAAGAGAATCATGTAAAGTCATTGAATGTTATGTTACAAAAAGAGCAGGAACCCTGGTTATATAACTGCAGATGGGTTGTTGTATATATTAGTAGTCGAACTTTCAATTAGTGTGGTTGCTATTTGTGTACCAGTCTGACGTAAGCCTCTGCTGTAGGCGTTGCTTGTGTTTCTGGAGGCTCTGGAAGACAGCAATGTCAAGATGAGATGTGCTGCTTGTCTTGGTCTGCAGATCCTCAAGGTAGGTTTATCAGCTTCTTGTGACATTGAATCCTGGAGCCTGTCATAAGGGTTACTAGAGCAAGGGAGCACCTCAAAGCATCAATGTAAGACACTACACAGAATAAGAGTCAAGGGGGTAGCAACTGTTTTGTTTAGCACGTCAGTGTATTTTTTCCCAATAACATCCTGGGTAGTTTATTATTTATCACAATTCATAAGGGTGCTGACTTTGTTGACAACACATAAGGGTGCTAACTTTGAGCACAGTTGAGCACAGCACTATAAGGGTGCTGACTTTGTTGACAATTCGTAAGGGTGCTGACTTTGAGCACAGTTCATAAGGGTGCTGACTTTGAACACGGTTCATAAGGGTGCTGACTTTGATCACAGTTCATAATGGTGCTGACAATGAGCACAGTTCATAAGGGTGCCGACTTTGAGCATAGTTCATAAGGGTGCTGACTTTAATCACAGTTCATAATGGTGCTGACAATGAGCACAGTTCATAAGGGTGCTGATTTTGAGCACAGTTCATAAGGGTGCTGACAATGAGCTCCATTCATAACGGTCCTGACTTTGAGCACAGTTCATAAGGGTGCTGACAATGAGCACAGTTCATAAGGGTGCTGACAATGAGCACAGTTCATAAGGGTGCTGACTATGAGCATAGTTCATAAGGGTGCTGACAATGAGCACAGTTCATAAGGGTGCTGACAATGAGCACAGTTCATAAGAGTGCTGACAATGAGCACAGTTCATAAGGGTGCTGACAATGAGCATAGTTCATAAGGGTGCTGACAATGAGCATAGTTCATAAGGGTGCTGACAATGAGCATAGGCATTGTGCAATCATGCTAGTATACATCACATGCCACACAATGGCTGTGTGGTATGTTCTTAATCTTCAAAACTTCGGCAAATTAAATCACTCCACATTGCTCCAGTTCACTCAGCTGTATAAATGAGTTAACTATAGATAGTGGTGGATATTGTTAATAATGTTGATCAGTTTACGTTGATCGCCAGTCGATGGGACACGTCTGTAACGTCAACGGAAGTTGTTTTTTTAACAATAAACTTTCTACCCCCAGTATGTAGCAAAGAAGAGCATTCACGTGTTTCTATCCTGTAAGACTATTAACTCAACTTGTTATCATATAGATAGAGAAATACAATAACAAACGTGTTGGCGGTGAAGCACTCGAACTTGGTAAACAAGCTCGTTAAAACAGAAACCCTGAAAATCTGCACGGTGAATGAAATACGACTGTGTTTGTTACCGAACTATCGGAACTGCATGGTGACGTTATTCAGGTCACTGCCCATGGACTTGGTGCATTGATTACAACCAAGTATGATGGCCGAACAGCTTAAGCTTCAATGCTAAACCACCTGAGCCAGTTAAGCGCGGCGCTGACGCTGCAGCTAACTGGAAGCTGTGGAAACAGTTGCGGAGCAGTGACGCTGTTGTCGCAGATCTACAAAATGAATCTCTTTCGGATGCTTTCTGAAAGGCGCTGTTCACATCGGTTATGGGGATCAAGGAGCTGCAAATATACAACGCATGTAGCCCCAGCCGACCCTGACAAGATTGACGATATCATCAGAGAGATGGATGCTCAAATCTTGGGGCAAACTTAACAAACTCACAAATTCTACACCAGAACACAACATACAGAAGAATCTACCGACACTTATGTTGCTGAGTGGAAGAAAACATGTAATTTCTGTGAGTGCATAAAGAATAGCCTACCAAGGGATAGGATTGTTTTCGGGATAAAAAATGGGAACACTAGGAAACGTCTACTGCATGAACGAAACCTTGATTTGAAGAAGTGCATAGATATATGTCGCACATATTAAACCACTGCACCACAACTGAAAGTGATTTCTGGCAGTAATGAAGATGTTCACAAAGTCGAAAGAAAGAATATGCGACCAAATAGGCAAAGCGGGACATTCTGAAATACCGAAAGACTGGAAAATGGATCAGCACCCAAACCAATAAGACAACAGTTTCGGCCACAAATTGACTGTAAGTTTTATGGCAAAAGTCACGAAAGAAAGAAATGACTGTAAATGACGTTGATAACTTTTAGCATGATAATTGCCTTACTTTAATAGTGATTCTGAAGAACTCTCAAGTATGTGTCCTACCACTACAACAGAGGTGCTAGAGATCTGGCAGTTTTGGAGGAAGGAGACTCCATCCGAATCAAACCCTTCCATCTAGGACAACAGACGTAACAAAGAGGAACCGTTGTGTCAAGATTGGACGAAAGATCATACGGGGTAGACACACCCACAGGCACTTACAAGCGCAACCAAGTGCACCTTTGGAAGTGTAACGATCAACCCATTGTTCAGACACCGGAGCCACCCGACTTGTACCAACCCTATGAACAAAGCTGTGCTCCGATGCCACCGGTGACGCCTCAACCAGTGAGAAGTTTATCAAGCCCTGCCAAACGTGAATACGTTAACAAAAGCCCAAACATGCAAGTTTGGAAATCAGCTCGTGCCTCAATACCAACAATCTACCTGTCAGTTTACAAACTCTCGAAGAAATGACTGTAAATGATGCTGATAACATTTAGTATGATAATTGCCTTACCTTAATAGTGATTCTGAAGAATTCTCAAATATGAAAGTGACAACACAAAGACAGTGTTAATTAATTGGAGACATTGTATTTGCAACTGTGTGATCATACCCAACTTAATTTCAAATGTTTTTGAAGAACTTTGAACTGTTGCTGAAACATGTGAAGAACATTCAGATTCTAATGACAGTCATTTACAGTGTTGATTAAATAAACTTGATAAGTTATTCACTTTATTGTTTTATCCTCAAAAAAGAGGGATGTTAATAAAGCTGGTCAATTTACGTTGATCGCCAGTCGATTGGACACGCCTGTAATGTCAATGGAAGTTGTTTTTCTATTAATAAACTTTCTACACCCAGTATGTAGCAAAGAAGAGCGTTCACGTGTTTCTATCCTGTAAGACTTTTAATTCAACTTGTTATCATATGGATAGAAAAATACAATAACAAACATGTTGGCGCGAAGCACTCGAACTTGGTCAACCAATCTGCCAGAGGGTGAAGTGTCAAGTTGAGTTGTTGTTGGAATAGGTCTACCAGAGGGTCAAGTGTAAAATTTAGTTGTTGTTGGAATAGGTTTGTCAGCGGGTCAAGTGTAATGTTCTTCAAGTAGTCCTAAGGACTCGATACCGCGCTTAATTTACCTTTTATGCTACAGGCCCAAGAGACAATGGAGCAGTTGGTCTTCCTGAGTGAGAGCGACAGCTCAGCCGTGGTGAAGCAGGCCGCCAAAGACACACTCTTCTCTTTTGGTATGGGCATCTATCTCACTACACTTTTTGTTCCCAGAACTAGGCTTCACCTAGGCAAGCATGCTTTCTATGTAACTGTGCCCAAAATTTGGAACAAACTCCCCATCAATTTAAAATCATCTGAAACTATATTAGCCACCTTCCGCAAAAATCTTGAGACGTATTGTATTTTCATCCTAAATCATTGGTGGTCCCTTACTCTTGTGATGAAGATGCTTATGGATTCTGGTTTGTTGATTCTCTGAGCCCAGATCCCTTTAGGAACTATAGCATTTGTATTGTTATTATTATTACCAACAATACAAACTCACATCCCACTTTGTATATTACCGTACGTAGTACTCAGTTATTTTTATTTGGTGCTATAGAATTTGTTCTTCACCTCACGTGGATTAAACTTTCAATAAGATCAGTCGGTCAAAAATCAGTCGAATGTCATAATACAATTCTGAATAGACATTAATGTCAGTTGTATTTTTCTACAAGTTACATGAGTTTTCGCACAATTATATAAATTCTCACTGGGAACCTCAAATTATGGTCTGCAGACATGCACCAGTGTAGACACGCGCCAGTGTAGACATGCGCCAGTGTAGACACACGCCAGTGTAGACACGCGCCAGTGTAGACACGCTCCAGTGTAGACACGCGCCAGTGTAGACACGCTCCAGTGTAGACACGCTCCAGTGTAGACACGCGCAAGAGTAGAGGGTTTTATTTGGCACAGGGGTAAATAAAACATTCACATCCATATTTATAACTCTGGTTGGTGAATACACAAAATGGCTACTTAACCTTTGACTGACCTTGACTTCTTTGTTGCAGGTGACGAGGGGCGACTTGCGTACCAGGAGTCTCAGTTGACGGCGCACGGCTTTCAGGGCATTGATGTGCGCTTATAGTGTGTCATTATCAGAGGTTAGAAGACGGTGCTATATTTGTGGTCAGGATTATAATTCTCGGCTTTCGATAGTATTAGTACATTGTGAGCTGTTATATCATGCTCTGGGCGACTTTGTTGTTATCTAATGAGATTCCAGGAGCAGGCATAGCCACTTGCTTTTTGTACAAACCAGGCATTGGGTTTTTTTTGGAAAGTCATTTTTAAGTTTGTATATATAAAATTTCCTATACAGGAATTGCAGAAAATCTGCATAGTGGTGTTTCTATCCAGATTGTAGGTTTAAAAATTCAGTTAAAAGTTAGTATAGCAGCCTTCTGTGGTGCTGTGTATTTAAACATTGATAATGTTTTGTTTTTTACCAGATGACTATCATATCTGCCAGATTCTTTATGCGCTGTCAGTCTGCATGTAGATACGAGTATAAAATCCAGACGTAAATTTATAGAGCCAGGATAGGAAATTATTTTATATGTAATATCCTGTTCATCAGTAATGCTATTATAAACTAAGCAGTATTTTGGTGCAATGACTCAGTAGGGGCAGGGTTAATGGGACGGGACGGTTGAAGAATGGGAAAATGATTTTTACATTCTAATTATTTGTAGGTATTAATAGTGTTGTGGGGATAATGGATAATTAGAGAAAAAGTTGAGAAGACTTAAGTGTTGTTGGTAATAAATGATGTACGTGCAGTGAAGCACATTGACAAAATGAAGTGCCTTACTTGAGACGTGTATGTGTACACTGTATGTGTACACTGTATGTGTACACTGTATGTGTACACTGTATGTGTACGCTGTATGTGTACACTGTATGTGTACACTGTATGTGTACTCTGTATGTGTACGCTGTATGTGTACGCTGTATGTGTACACTGTATGTGTACACTGTATGTGTACGCTGTATGTGTACGCTGTATGTGTACGCTGTATGTGTACGCTGCATCGGAGTGTGTCAGGCTTGATTGTGTACGTTCTCTTTTCTAATCTGTGTTTCTCCTGGTCACAAATATTGGAGGATCTGTTGTAC
This sequence comes from Lamellibrachia columna, assembly GCA_963662155.1. Lineage (NCBI taxonomy): Eukaryota > Metazoa > Annelida > Polychaeta > Sabellida > Siboglinidae > Lamellibrachia > Lamellibrachia columna. The sequence goes on along the minus strand of OY759271.1, from coordinate 40,539,410 downwards.
ACATTGATGGATGTGTACACATATGGTGTACAGCAGACGGCACTGGTGCGCACTCAACTGTAGAACATTTAGTAACTTATCCTCCAGAGGGACTCTGCTTCAGACTAGTAGTTGTGGCTTTTGATCACCAGATGGCACCAGTGAGAGCAACCAATTGTGGTTTGAAAAATTATGATGAAACATATCTGCATATATATATACCTTCAAAAAACCCTGTGAGGTCTGAATAGTGCACCCCATGAACCAGGGTCTCACAGTTCTAGTTGTTATATCAATCAGTGACATTTGTGCTAGGATTTCTGTCACAACCAGCCAAGTGGATCAACTGTACCTGACATAACTGCTAATGTTTGGCAAATGTCATCTCACTTTTTGTTTATGAAATTTCAAATGCACAAAATGCCTGTTGTTTAATAAGACACTAATTCGTGCCCTTGATACTTTGAGCATTGATGAAACACTCCATGATAAGAAACTAAAGTTTATTTTTGTTTCATCCTTCGGGCGTTGGAAATATAAACAAATCTAATAATAAAAAATGGGATATGATTGACCCAACTCACCCACACCCCAATAAAAAAATGGAAACTTGGAGGCACCACATGCTTTTCAATTTCCACTGTGAAAAAACCTTTCTAATTTGTTTGTGATAATCCTAGTGGACCATTGATCAACCCACCCACATCCAATTTCTTTCCATTATTGGAATTTTTACAAACCCCTAAGTTGCTACAATGGCTAGTTATTTAAAACGTGTTTTTTTTCTACAGTATAGACCTGGTGGACAAGGATGGAACTGTATAAATAGAGCATGCTCTCATCAGTTTGAGGCAGACCTGTAAACAGTCTGTTCATGCTGGGTGCTATATTTTACTATTTACTACACGAGTGCAGTTAATTTTTGTGTCTCCAGTTTACTATATAATTAATATATAATTATTATAAAACTGCAGTTGTCATTTCTTTGGGAATATTCACCAGACCGGTGAAATTAAACTGTAGATTGTATCTAACAGTTTGTTACAGGTTAGTCCCTGTGATGTTTGATTTTGTTGTTATTTTATGAAATGTTAATGAATTGTCTCAGTCTGACACATTTATTTAGTTGTAACTTGTAAATAGAGTTAATATTATACATTATTAGAGTGATAATTTGTAGATTGCATGTATTATCTTATTTGTTGAAATATAAGAGAAATAGTCTAGTCTCATTTGGATGAAATGCTTTTAATTGTGAGGAATAGTCAAATCTTGTTTGAATGAAGTGCTTCTTAAAATCAAGCTGTATGTTTATTTAATTTGTGTGAGAAATTACCCTCATCGGACAAAGTGCTTTAATTTGCAAAATGTTCTCGCTTGAATGAATTAAGTTGTATATTTATTAGTTTGAGACTGATCTGGTGCTTGCTAGCCCATTCACGGATGAAGAGGTAAACTTTCAGTATAATCTACGATACTCTTTTTATTGTACAATACCGCTGGAAATGCTGATTAATTAACAGAAAAGTCAGTAATGTTACGCTGCATGTACCAACACAATGTTGAGTTATGACAGGCATTTATCAGTCTGTCTCTGGTGTATAACAGTTGTGACAGTCTGTCTCTGGTGTAAACAGTTGTGACAGTCTGTCTCTGGTGTATAACAGTTGAGTTATGACAGGCTGTCTCTGGTGTATAACAGTTGTGACAGGCTGTCTCTGGTGTATAACAGTTGTGACAGTCTGTCTCTGGTGTATAACAGTTGAGTTATGACAGGCTGTCTCTGGTGTAAACAGTTGCAAGAAGAAAGTATAATCAAATCCCATAAACATTGCTGTTGGTTTGTGTTGCCCGTGTGTGCTTCTTCACACAGGGTTTGATAAATATATGTCTGCTGCCTCCTCACCCGGAAGTACTGGCACAAACATGATTCTATGTACACAAGGACAGTGAGGAATAAAAATAATATTGTACATACACGAATCTGTCTTCGAACATTTTGCTCATTTCTTTTTAAAGACGTAACATGCGCGCACGCGCGCACGCACGCACGCACGCACGTACACACGCACGGTTTTTTTCGTTTGAGGAGGCATAACCTAAGAAACAAAAAAGAAGAGTTCTATGGAGAATACCACAGAAGGAAATAGCAGACAATAAATCGATTACCTTCTATAATGCTAAGTGCAGCCTACCACAGTGTGCATAATAATGTAGGTGTTCACAGCTTCACATATTAAGAATTTCATTTTTAGTTACCAAAGGGCACTCATTCCCGGTTTCTTACATAACAATTAATGAATGGAACAAAATTATTGAATGAAGTATGAAATAGTGACTGGCAATATATATTTAATGTGACTTCCACTTGATTGAATGATACACACGTACGCAATCACGTACGCAATCACGTACGCAATCACGTACGCAATCACGTACGCAATCACGTACGCAATCACGTACGCAATCACGTACGCAATCACGTACGCAATCACGTACGCAATCACGTACGCAATCACGTACGCAATCACGTACGCAATCACGCACATGCGCACGAACATCCACATTTCAATGTATCGTGCAATATTTATTAATTGCTCAAATAGGGCTGTGCCATAAAAATTTTGCAAGATTGCCATCCAAGGCAAAACACCCAGATGTCAAGTGAACAACGAAGCCATTGTCATTGACATTGGCTTGTCAACAGTCCAAAAAATCATCTATGTGTAACCCACCCTTCTGAGTATTTGTCAATTTTTTTTGACGCTGCTAGAATTTACAGTACTGGTTTTAACCCAGTACGCTAGGCTTCACAAGTGAAATAAAGCATTCACACAACGTGGTTAAATAAACGTTGTTCTTTCAGTCATTGTAAGCACACGACTTGCTGGCTGAGCCATCCGGACGAGCCGCCCGAGCGTTCTTACAGTTGTAACGCACGTGGACGTTAACAAATCCAGAATTTCAGTTTAACTTCTACTTGGCATAACCCCTACTATATAGTAGACGTGTTTCAAGTTTCATTCACGAAACATAAACAGTGGTTTCGCGAGATGATATTATGCGGGCATACAACAAAATGCAGAGCAAATTAATATTACTTTTTTGTTTTTAATAAACATTGATATCACTCCTTTGTGTGTTGATTCGCCTTCGCGATTCTGATGCACATGTAGCATCATTCGTGCTCGTTCTGTAAACGCGCCATATCGAGAATGAATGAAAACACGGCTAACGGCAGTAACGCTGCTGTTCGTAGAAATTCCGATCGCTAAAATGCGCTAAGTAAAGCACAATATTTGACAATCGTGTGTGCCATGTGTGCACCTAAAGTGATGTAGTATGATATAATGAACGTCTTGAGACAGTTAAAGCGAGGTAAGAGTGAAACACAAAGCCGTAATAATAAGGATCCGGAATATGCAAGCATATATGAATCTTCACAAGGCAATCAACATTGCTTGTGCACTTGAAAGTGCGCAACTCAAAAACGTGGACGGAGGAGAGTCCAGTATGCACGGGTCCAGTTAGTAAAATCCAACCAAAGACGTCGCATTAATCCGCAAGGAGGAGCCATGTGTTTTCATAAGCCCAAACCGTGCAACCAGATAATGCCCGCGAGCGATGTTCAAAAAACAAGATGCGATAGCTATGGATACGACCAACATGCCAGCGTGGAAGAATGTCCTGCGCGAGGTCGTGTGTGCAATAAATGCAAGAAAAGAAAACACAAAAAGTTTGTCACCAGAAGGTAGTCCACAGCATAGACCCACCTGACACAGACGACGACAATGAAAGTGACATTAATGGCGAGTTCTACACTGTCACTGACCCTGTAAACGCTCAGACTCGCAGCAACGACCCGGCATGTGTGGATCTTACATTCAACGACAAGACAATAACGGTCAAGATAGACACAGGTGCTCAAGTGAATATCTTACCCAAGGCTGAGTTCGATAAGCTATACACACGGCAGTCGCCGAAGCGCAGTAAAGTAACACTCCATGGGTATGGCGGCCGTAAACTTAGCAACCTTGGTGTATGTGAACTCGAATGCTCCCACAAACGTGCCATCCACAACTTACTATTCCATGTTGACGTGCGTGCACCTCCCTTATTGGGATTCAAATCCTGTGTTCACATGAAACTTGTGAAACTCATACTGTCAGTTGACGACAGTGGCGCCAGCGTTGACATACATCGTCAGTTCAACAGTGATGATGTAGGACTAAACCAGCTAATCGCCGAGTACTCTGATTTATTCGATGGCATCAGTGCATTTCCAGCAGAACATTCACTCACGCTACACCCGGCCGCCAAGCCAGTCGTAATCCCGCCACGTAGGGCACCAGTGGCGCTAAGTGATAAGGTATAACAAGAACTTGCGCATATTGAGAAGTTTTATATCATTACCAAGGTAACTGAACCCACCGATTGGGGTAAACTCCATGGTTGTCGTGCATAAGCGCAATGGTGACCTACGTGTGTGTCTCAACCCCCGTGACCTGAACGCTGCTATAAAGCAACCATACTACCCATTACCAACACTTGAGGACGCCACCAGCAAGCTCGCAGGCGCTAGACATTTCTCAGTGTTAGACGCCCGCAGCGGATACTGGCAGACTCAACGTCACGCCTGTTAACCTTCAACACACCATTTGGGCGATATCGCCACCTTCGTATGCCTTTCGGCATAAATGCCGACCAAGATGTGTTCCAACGCCGTGTCGACGAGACTACGAAAACTTGCCACGGGTTACCGGCCTGAGTGATGACGTATTAGTCGCCGGCACAACAAGCATTCTACGACCAGAAGAAGGAGCTCACACTCCAAGTCGCCCCAGAGAAAGCTACCAGTGCTGCACTCATGCAGAAGGGCCGACCGATAGAGTATATGTCGAGGGCTTTGGACGAGTCCAAGCAGAACTGGGCAACTATCGTGCTGTAGATGCTAGCCATCGTACGTAGTTACGGACGGAAGACAACTGTAGTCAGATTACAAACTACTGGAAACCATCATGCGTAAACCCATATCGTCATCACCAAAGCGTCTACAAAGAATGATCCTGGAGGTGCAAAGATACCCATATGACCTGGACCACTGGAACCACCGCGATGAACCGATGTACGCTGATGGTATGATTTTCAAGGTCGACCGCATTGTCATCCCGAAAACAATGCACCAAGAAATGCTAATGCGAATACACGAAGGACATTTCGGCGTCGAAAAGTGCCGTTCGCGAACACGCATGACACTGTTCTGGCCAAGCACGAACAAAACAAGCACGAACAAAACAAGCACGAACATCGAAGAAACAGTTGCAAGCTGCAGCGCTTGCCAGATGCATCGAAATGCACATCAAAATGAAAATATGTTGTTGCTTGAGACATGTTCGACTTCGACGGCAGGAAATACGTCCTGGTCGTAGATTACAACAGCAACTAACATGTTCGACTTCGACAGCAGGAAATACGTCCTGGTCGTAGATTACAACAGCAACTACCCCGAAGTGGAACACCTGCCAGATACGCGATCAGCCAGAGTGATCAACAAAATCAAAGGAATTTTTGCGCGTCACGGGAAATGTCAGAAACTTGTGAGCGATAACGGACCACACTACTCAAGCAGTGAGTTCAGCAAGTCCTCAGATGAGTGGGACTTCCACCACGTGACATCAAGCCACACCTATCATCAATCGAATGGCCTTTTGTCCCGCCGACTGCGTTCATCAATACCATGCACAATCAACCACCTGCGACCCGTAGTTATAGAAGCCAGTGTCATTGAAAACGTGTTGGAGCGCAAGCAGAAAACACAACAAACCAACTCAATCTGGAAAGCCCCACAGCGGCGAACGTCTGCGTCCAAAACCACAATGGGAACCTGCTATAGTACATGAAACTCCACAACCTAGATCGCCACGCTCGTACGTTGTCAAACCAGAGCGTGGTGGTGTATATCAACGAAACGAGACACATCCGGAAGACCCGGGATACCGAAGAACCCCAGTATAATTCCGATGATGAGCAGCCCGAATACAAAGTCCCAGAGCTTGACAGCTGGCCAAGACCCATGACACTCCCGCAGCGCCGGCAGTCGACAGGCTTAACGAGACACCAGTACGCCAGACCCCACCTACTGAAACCAGATCGGACAGAGAGCCTAAACATGTACAAGACTTGACCTCTAATTGGCATTGGCTTTTAAGCATTTTAGTTTTTGCATTTATTTTTATTAAAATAATAGGAATGTTATGATATCACATCATAAGTTGAATGTTCAAGCGTGGCCCCATACACTGAGCGTTTCATCACTGTCAGTGCAGATGCCATCGCGGGAGCTTAATGTATGTGACGTGATGTCGATGTTGTTAATAAACCTACTAATAAACTAAGGAGACATCTCTTGATACCTTCCAGCGACCCACTTCATTTTGTAGCTGACTCAGATCATCTGGCATGTCGTCCTGGAATAACTCGTACAATCTAGTGTCACGTTCACCCGTTGTCGTCGTGTGAGGTACATGGCCACGTAATGATTCTGAGCTACTAATAGACGTGTGTCTATTTTCTGCAGCAAGTGATTCACGAACGGCAGATATTAGCTGGGATGTCAGTTATATCAGCGGGCACGTTCTCTTTGCTGGCATGCACAAAGGCATAGTTAACATTGTGTCCTTTACAGTGAGTGTAGGTGGCGCCGGGTAAATCAGCTCTCTAATTTGTGCATTCAACGATGGATGCCAACCAGATTGGGGACTATTCATTTTCTGGAGGCGGGTTGAATTAAAAAAAAATATTTATTTGCTATATTAATGTTTACACGTGACAAAGCATTGACAGCTACCAAATGTGTTTACTAGTTGGTCCCATTGTGTCCAGTAATAATAACTCGCAGCTGGCATGTCATTCTGAGCCAATTTGTATAATTGCCAAGCTATCATTAGATAAAGATAATTCTCAATACAAGATTTATTATGTTCAAGAATGCACACGTGCGAAAAGCGGTGTATCGGGTACAGATGTTACATAGTTAGGTCACATACATATAATATCGGACTAATCATCAGTTGGTCAATATAAGTTATGGCCTCGTCCTCAGAAACGAAGTCGCGCTCATGCATGCAGCAAGGATGTTCGTAGTTTATGTTTCACTGTGGTTCCCACGCCACCTCGGGCATCGCATCGTTCTGAACATTCCTTCTTGAATGAGGAGATACCAAGCAACAACCTTGGTGTAGTTAATGAGGAGATACCAAACAACAACCTTGGTGTAGTTAATGAGGAGATACCAAGCAACAACCTTGGTGTAGTTAATGAGGAGATACCAAGCAACAGCCTTGGTGTAGTTAATGAGGAGATACCAAGCAACAACCTTGGTGTAGTTAATGAGGCAGACGTTGTACGTTCTGGCCCAGAACCATTTGTGTTGTGTCGTTCAGGCCAGCTGCTCACGCTTGGTTCGATCACAACGCATGTTCTGCACGGATCACACAGTATGCTTCCGACTGTGAGATCAACCTAGCTTTGCAATTCTTTCTGACAATTGTCTAAGTATTAGTTTTACACACCAAACCTCTTTATAAAGTTCGTAAAGGTCTGCAACAAACATGATCGTCATTTTCAATTAACTGCTCCACTGAGAAATATGAAAGTAACACCTAAAGTGCGCACGCACGCACGCACGCACGCACGCACGCACGCACGCACGCACGCGCGCACGCACGCACGCACGAACGGTAGTGGTCCTAGTGGTTGAGTCAGTCACGGAGCTACGAAGATGGTCCTCGTGGGTTCCTATGTCAGCATGTGTCATTTGTCTCCGTTTTGGTCTAGTGTGATGTATTTTGTGATGTATTTTGTGATGTATTTTGTGATGTATTTTGTTTTTATTTGTTTTTTCTCTTCACGGTCTCCACGAATGAGGGTTTTGGTCTGCCTCTATTTTTTTCACACCTGAACTCAGTTGTGAGAAGACAATTTGTTTCGGAAGGCGGCTAAAATCAGGCATTTTGGCCGACTCATCACCCGTTTTTTTTTAAGCAGCTGTTCCATGCTTGGCATGCCTGCTCTACTGAAAACCTTGTATTTCACACATAAGGCCTATACACTCAAGTTGTATTTTTTCTTTAAGTCTATTGCTGAGGCACCCGAAGGCTGAGGCTGCTTTTGTCAATCATGACTGGAATCTGTTTTACCACCATTGGTCACGATAGGTCTACTTACGAAATAGGTGAGCCGCTAGTGTTACTTATGGCCCTTCTGCCATATCATCTAAATTAACACCGTCTCTATTTGGGATCCCCTTTATTTATTTTATTTTCTGAATGCACATGAAACTTTTTCATCAAAGTAGCCGACCTATTCCTTCCGTTATTTCAGAAATCGTCAAACAAATGCATTTGCAGATTCTACACACAAATACGGCAAAGTTCCATTGCGAAGTACCGCTGCGCTGGTAAAGGGTAGTGCCATCTAGCGGATCGCACAGTGATAAATCGGCGAGTTGATAGTGTTCAGAGACAAAATGCATAACAAGACTTTCACATCAGCATAACGGAGAAAAACAACGTAAGTACTGCACCATACCAGACAAACGGTCACAAATAACACTAAAAAGCTGAAATTACTATAATGAAAATTCTTCACTTTACCAGGCATTCGAATTTTCGCTCGCCTTTCTTGCTATCCCAGAATGCCTATTATGCCTAGTCTATTCTCACATGGTGCTGAATAATAGTTTCTTTAATATATATATCTTTGTTGAATTTTAGCATTTGATTTGTGTTTCATGATGTTGGCACACCCACCTTCTATATATTACATATAGCGAGCAGTCTTGCAACGATACATTTTGGCGCCACAAAGTGAAACACATATTTGTTCAAAGTAGAAACCTACTCCCCTATAATCCATTGACAGGTAATTGGACTCGTCCAAACCAGCTGAAAACGTCAACATGGCCGATGGGGAGGAAGCGGACGTAAATGCTGCGAAATCAAACTCTCCAAAGGATGACATTTTGGTTAATGGAGATGCGGACAATGCGAAAAATAACAACTTACTGCAACCTACTGACGGTACAATGCCAGGTCAGGCGATTCCTCGTCGTAGTAGCCTAGTAAAGGACCAGAATCGGAGAGGACAGAGCCAGGCTCCGAAGAAGACTGTGTCTTTTAGTTCCATGCCGAACGAGAAAACGGTTGTCAACGGTAAGTTAAATTCAACTTTTACTGACGCTGTTTCGTGGTTTGACGATATGCCAGTTTTGACGATTGGTTAGTCATGTAAAACTTCCGTGTTTAGTAAACATCCTGTTGCAACTGCGGAGGTCAAGCAAGGTAGGTTTTTCTTTGAAGTTGAGTTTCAGAAAGGTACCGGTGTAATCACGTGGCTATCACTTGACAGGTGCCATCGGACAGGGGGTTGCATCTGACAGGGGGCTTGTCTGTATGTTGACCTGGTCATAAAGGTGTTTTATGTCACAGGTGTGTAGAAGCTAAGAAGTTAATTGGTTTGCAGGTCTAAAAGCATACTTGATTTAGTGATAATTACTCCCAAGGTTCGCACGATCGATGGCATGTTACCTCACTGAACTCCTGTCCTGATTACAGCAATTCACCAGGCATGTATTGTTATAATTAATCAGACAGTTTTCCTGAAAAATGTGCAATTGAAATGTTATTGCAATGCATTGTTTTCAAGTGAACTGGTTTGACGATATGCCTTACTTTTTTTAGAGGTTCATTGAGATTAATTTCCAAGTGGTTTCAAAAGAAACACATAAATTATCTTCCACAGAAAGCCATGAATTCATAATGATATAGGATCTCCACAGCATTACAACGTCACACACTTTAGAATGCAAATTATAACATTGTTATGCAAGTTCAGACCTATTCATCTACATGTATATAGAGCTGGCATCATGCCCAGGCACCATTAACCATGATAATTTAAAATCCCTCAAAGGACCTAAATAACATTGTTATCTGATATTGGACTTTCTCATTGTACAGATGTGTAGCATCTGTACCTGTTCTTCCTCATGGTTCCCATTATAAAGAGTTCTTGTACTGCTGCACTGCTTTTGTTGTTGTCGTTTCCCACTGCCCCTATCAGCAGCCTTTCTCTCCACTTTTCATCCTCCTCGCACCCGCAGTGCAATAATGCAGCCTTCCCATCTAAATTGTGATCTTCTCCTTTTCATGCAGCCTAGCAGTGATGACAATTTTGAAACCAGGATATCCAGAAACATTTGTTTTTAGTAATTCAAGGTGTGCATAATCTTGTGCACTAACAGACACATGCTGTCAGTTGGAGATATCCAGATACAGGGCAGTGGCTCTGCTGAACAGTTGTCAGTGTTCTACTCTCAGTGGGGGGAGTTCATGCTACCATAGGCTTGATTAGCTGATGGTGGAGCCACCACCACCTGCGGAGATATTCACTTGAATTTGGTGTGCTCCTATGAAGATAGGGTTAATGTTCAATAATAAGGGCAACATTAATAGATGAATAAAATATTGGCAGCAAATCAGTAGATCATGGCAAATTATGGTAGGTCACCAGGTGTGGTGCTAGGCTTGCTAAGTGTGATGAATATTAAATTTACATAAAAGATTTAACAAAACCCGCATCCAAAGCAACATACATGTTGACAGTGAATGCTTATTGAGTCATCAAGCTAACATGACTCTCCCCCCCCCCAAGATGTCTGGTCTGGGTGTTTAGCACACACAAACCGCTACCTGTTCCACCGACAGACCTGGGACACAACAGCAGTGAATGCAATGGACAATCATTGTTGTTAAGCGTGTCAAAGCAGATTTCCATGTGCCACAAGCATCTGTGAGATACTGCATGGTCTATACCGTGTAAATTTGTCAATTTCACTGCACTCACACTCGACTGCCTATAATCCAGGCTACTTCATTAACTCTCAGTGCAACCGAGGTAATCGCCTCTGTATTTCAGTTCATTCCCAGTGGTTTATACTTGTAGGCACAGATGTATTAAATGAAACAGTTTCCGGGAGCCTCATCGGGCCACAACTATGCAAGTGTTACAGCTATAGGCATTACTTATTTATCATGAATTAGTTGAATGTGGCGACTGTCACCCTTTGGAACGGCACTGCCCCACCATTTCGTGGCTCTGGTGCTGTGCCTTTCTTTGTAATGCAAGAAGTGCATTTAGGTGTGGGTGTTCATTTCAATTAATCTGCTGTCACGGAAAAAAATGTAGCTTTTGTATTAAGCGTGAGTGACATATTTTGGGTTGTCGTATTGTGGGTCCTCTCACTGTGGTGAAAATGAGACTTTCCCACGGGCTTGCAAAAGATGTATGTATGGTACTTATTATATAAAAGTTCTGTTTTATCTAATAGTATTCAACCTTCTGTGACTATAACGACTAGAACAATTATATATGTAAACATGTCATGACCATACCTATTTTTAAGTTAATCAGGTATTACCCAAAAAATATATATAATAAAACAAATAAGATGATATTTAATTAAATAATAAGATTATGTTTAATTAAATTTAAATATTCTTTCAAAGACGCTATATCTAAGTATTCTCCATGAAGATATTTAATTAAATAATGACATGATGTTTAATGAAATTTATTTCAAAGACACCACATAGGTTTTATTGAATTCCTAACACCACATGTTTACATACACTGCCAATGTTGAGGTTACTTAGGCACATATTGATCTAATGTGAATTATGTGATGCTGATTTTGCGTGAAACAGGCACGTTTTGTTCCGTCCCTGACATGATTATGATTTCCTGTGATCAGCTCATATTGTAAACAGACCTGCACAAACATGGTTTCCAATATTGCATATGTAGTTGAGAATTTACCTGCAAATAAGAAGTGTTCATAGTTGGCAGTAGGTTGCTTTTTGTATCTTAACAATTACACACAGTTTCACTGGCATCGACCTGAAAATAGTGTATACATCTCCGTGTAGAAACAGCCATGGTCACCATGGAGATAGAGCTCTTCTTTCACCTGCTAATTGAGTTCTTCTTTCACTGTGCAAAAGACAAAAATACAGTTTGTTTCACTCTCAGAGTATTTCAAGTAAATATCTCACACTTTTTACGTTTTGCTGAAACTGTTTTTTACGTATTCCCATAGCATGTTACATTCATTATTCTACATCATTTTGCTTTAAGCCTAATGCATAATAAATCATATCTAGGAATTTCTAGGAACCTTGAACCGTCCCCATCAACAGATCCACAGTGGAGAATCACAGTCAATTATCCAACTAAGTTGTACAGTGGGCTGTAAGCGCAGTGATGTCTTCCCAAGTCTGGTCTAGTATTCAGCTTGTGGCCCTCGGCTCCACAGGGAAAAAGAAATGTCAGTTTGACAGAAAATATGTCCACAGTTGTGGTTTTAAGTAGACGCTGTTTGCCAGATCGAAAACCCCACTGTTACTTCTCATGCAAAACTAAAAGCGAGTTTTCAGGCTCTGCACTTTAGGGCTTCTTAGAAACAAACCAATGCATTGTACCATCAGCAGCAGATACAGCTCTGTAGAAAATATGTATTGACTGCAGTCGCTTACTAATTTTTACATTTCTGCAGATAAAACAGCGAATTTTCCTGCTATGTTTCTAATATCCTTAGAACTGGACTGTCTTGCCAACTGATATTTATGCAGCTGCGAGGTAGCAGACCAGGGTACTGTAATGAATACTCAACCGCCTAGCCTGTCTTCTGGTTAACTGCCTGGAACTTGGAAGTGGCTATGGCATTCCATTGAACTGCCTCAATAGTGTTGTTGATGTCGGTCATCTGTGATCCTTAGCTGCCAGATTTCTTACACTGCAATGTCAAATTAACAGAATGCCTGTGCTTCAGGAATTTAATTTGAGTGTTTCCTGGTGTGAAAGTGCATGCAGAGGCACTTCAAAACAAAAGGGATAGGCAATCGAAAACAAATTGGTATGCCATGCTTGTCAACAGATGGGTGATTGATTTTAAGTTGCTAAAAAAACTGCTTTGATGGGCATGTATTGAAAGCAAAGGTGTTGAATGGTCTCCCTTGTGAAGTAAAACATACCAGCCATTGACGGAGCACAGACTAAAGATGATGTATAGTAAGTCAAAGTTTGAAAGTTTATTTAACAATAACATAATACAGGTGCATAGTATGGTGTGCTGCTGCTGCTGAAGGGACATAGCTGAAGTGATACGATTTATAAGGTGCTATGTCCTTCTCAGACTAAATAAATCCAATACAAGTAAAAAACAAAAGTTCAAAATAGCATTCACAATTCACTTATTACAGTGATGCCAGTGCTATTATTAAATTAATTTAACATCATTTTCAGTTAAAAGTTTATAAATATGCAGTAAGTAATGACAACTTTAATGTTTTTTAAATTGTGTTAAACTTGGCAGCTGAGTTGTTTCAGTTAAACTGTTCCACGTTTTTATACCTTTGACAATGAGTGACAATAGTGTAAGGGTAGTGTTTGTTACTCCAAGAAATGTTGTGTGTGTTACCTGCTCAATGTTTGTTCCATTCAAAACTATATGCACATCTGTTCTATGTTGTTTGTTATTGTTAAACATTATAAAATTTGTTTTGTTCACATTGAGCGATAATTTGTTCGCTCTGAACCACAGGCCTTGTTGTTTTAGTTCATTGTTAACTACATTTGTTACATCATTAATGTTACTGAGTAAAAAATTTAGTATCATCTGCAAATAAAAAGTAGTTTTTAAACATCACACTTGTCATTTATGTACAAGATAAATAGTAATGGGCCAAGGATTGATCCTTGTGGGACTCCACACTTGATTTCCTTTAATTCTGAGTTACTGTTATTGTAGCATACATATTGTCTATGGTTGGATAAGTAACTTGTTATCCATTCCAGAGCCAAACCTCTTATTCCATAGCATTGCAATTTACTTTTTTGACCTTTTCGACAAATTCAGTTAGAGCTAGTGAGGTCGAATTATTTCTGAAGCCATACTGCCTGTCTGACAGTATATGTTGTGCTTCAATGAAAGATGTTAACCTTTTGTTGAAGTCCTGTGTGTAAAACAAGAATATAGCCTGAAAAACATTTATGAAATAACTAGACCGTGTCACTTGCTTAATTGTGTAAACAAAAATGTGTATATGAATTTATGTGACATTGATTGCATGGAGTCTAATGATATGTTTATTTTTGTGATATTGGGTTCTTGCAATTCCAGTAAGAATATTATGATTGTTATGATGGCAGTGGAATTGACATTGGCATCGTCAATGGACCATTACTGCTTTCTTTCATCCTTGTAATCTAGCTATAGAACTTTATGATTAACAATCAATTTCTAGCAGACGGAAGATTGACCAGGTTCAATATTCATGAATGTGATCGATAGTAATGATATTACTAAGCAGCAAATGTAGATTCATAATCGTATTAAATGGTTTGGAACAGAATATTATTTCTACAATGCCTGGCAAATTAATTTAGTTTCTATGCATAACTGTGAATAAACATGTTTGTCCATGCATGTGTGTACATACATACATGCTTGTTTATATCCACATACGCACGCATGCATGCGCGCGCGCGCACACACACACATACACACACACACCATGTCTTTGCTATTCCTGTAAATAATCTTAAAATATATGGTAATAACATTGGAGATTGCCTAACCCTTTCATTTTGATGCACCTCTTAATAATAATCGGGGTTTTGATGATGTATGCACGATAGAAGTTTTCATGTTATTATTAAGAAGCCATTAATATTTGAATGCATAAAAATTCATATTAACAAATAAAATATATTTATTTATTAATTAGGTATTTATCTTTTAAAGAAATAAATTGTATTTTTGACTGTGAACGTGCTTGAGTAAATGGAGGCTTTAGCCAGAGCAATTTCATTTTGAGATTCTAAAATTCACACGTAACTATCTTAATAGCACATGTGACTGAAAAAGGATACCGGTAAGATAGAACACAGGTGCATTGAGAATATGTTATTTAACGTATGCATGAGCGCATGCAATTCAGCACTTGCACGAGTGCATGCATTCATGTGCAGATGCAGCATGTTCAATAAAAACAGCGCGCCAAGTGTGCAGTCAGTGACAGACAATTTAGTTGGTCAGGAAATGAGCCTGTTCTGAAGAACATTGAAACTTGTGTGTCGTTGTTATGAGTATTCCTCTGCATATCTCCATGGTGACACACAGCATGGCCTGGTGCTTTCCCATTGTCACATTATACCTGTGCAATGCACATTGCTGTGCCATCATAGCGAGACATGCATCTACGGAGTTAAGTTGGACACAGCGACCCAGTCAGGCAGAAAGCGTTTCCACACGAGTAGCCGGGACCGAGTCGTATTGATCAGACCCTTGTTTGTATGTTCATTATAATTACCTGTCGATGGCAGTGGCACAGGTGAGCCTGTCCTGGAGCATTTGTTTGTCATTTATTTATTTATGTCTGCGCAGTTTGGGCAGCATTTATAAGCATTCATGTGTGGTTACTTGTGTCTCACATGAATTCATTGAAAAATCAATTCAACATAAATTATAATGATGCCAAAATGCAATAAAGGTTCACTAACTGTTTAATTTGAATGTTCCAACTAGACTTGGGGCGATTCCAACTCCGGAATCGGAATCAAAGGACGATTCCGGAGTCGGAAACGGAGTCGGAATCGTTTGGAGTTAATTTAATGGAATCGGAGTCGGAATCGTTTGGAGTTAATTGAGTGGAATGGAGTCAGGATCATTTGGAGTGGAATCAGAATCGGAGTCAGAATCATTTGGAGTGGAGTTGTAATCGGAATCACATTGAGTGGAATCGGAATCGTCATGCACATGGGCCATGGCTAATTGCAATTTACTTTTTTTGGTATCTCACTGCTCACTGACCAGTCACTGCTAGTGTTTGCTCAGAATCATACAAACCGTTGTATTCAGTCAGCGGAATCGAACCCAGGTCCTGTTCCAACCCGAATATCAGACTTAGATAGCATGCTGAATGCCAAGGTTGAAAATGGATAATGGTCAAATTGTATTTAAAAATTGTGGTTCAGAAAAACACATTTGGCTGGTTAAGATGTTTTTATACTATTATTATAACATAATTTTATGATAAAAACGATCAGAGTTTGTACATATAACAAATAATAATGTTTATTAGCCCAATCAACATACATGCTGCACATTTATTAGGCACTGTAGACTCTACAGTATTAATTTTTATTGTATTTTTAAATGTTATCCAGAAGCTAGCAACAAAACTGTCATAATAAATGTTACTTTTAACCAGTGATCCATCAGGAAACATACTGTTAGAACAAATTGGACTGTCAAAGAAGCAATATTTTCTTAACAGTGAATGGTTTGGTCACTGCACTGTCTGCTGATTCAGACAAGGAACTTGTTTTAGCAGGTATTGCATGAACTTGGAACTAATCCACTTCCTGAAACTTGTTATTTCCAATGTACTAGTAATCGTTATCATAAATTGAAATGGTAACATGTTTGGTGTGTGTCCAGAGCCATCCAAGCTTGGACATAGATCTGCTGTGGACAATCGTGGCACTGCCTCCTCCCAGCAGGCTACAGAAGTGTTATTGGGTAGAATTTCAGGTGGATTGAAACCATAGGGTTTGGTGTGTACTCTTGACCCAGACTGTCAGTTCACCTGGCAGTATAAATAGGCACTTCTATGTTAACTCAGTGGGTCAGTCTGGTAGGCTAAGACTGCATGCCTCAAGTGAGATGGGTGTAGTCTGGCCTTCTATGCTAGGATGCTTGGATGCTAGGATGATTGGATGCTAGGATGCTTGGATGCTAGGATGCTTGGATGCTTGGATGCTAGGATGCTAGGATGATTGGATACTAGGATGCTTGGATGCTAGGATGCTTGGATGCTAGGATGCCATTACTGCAATGCCTACAGTATATCTGGACAAAGTCCACTCAGAGGCGCTTAAGACACATAGGTGCTAAAGTATGTAGTATTATAACTATATATGATATTATTTATATTATCATAATTAATTGTTCAATACATATTAATAATTAACTTCTATAGTAAGGCCGGAATGATACACTACTTCACGTTACGATACGTATCACGATACAGACGTCACAATATGATACATATCGCGATACAGGCTACATTGATTACTATGATACAACAGTTTATTTATCACGTGGACAAGGCAAGGCTACAGCAAATGTCACGTCGTCACTCACATGAGATCCAAATTGCACCCGCGCATTGAAAAAAAATAATAGTGTAAAGATTTTACATAGTCATAGATTATAGTTAGATATACATGTGGGAAACGTATTACATGTTATATTTCGCTATAATACATATATATATATATATATGATAATAATAATAATATCATACAAATATATGTGTCCCACTTGGCAAAGATTGAGGGTGGAAGGAAGGGCTAATTCTAATGACAGTGTTACTACTATTCCTGTGCTTGCCATGGAAAATAATGTAACCAAATCATATGCATTAAACACAGGGGGGGGGGTTACGTACATATTTGTTTTTAAAGAAGGGCAGGAAATGATCAACCACTGATGGCTTTTTTGTTTCACCCATTCACCTTGAGCATTCACATTCACTAATGAAAGTGCTAGTCTGATTTGATTACCTTTCAACAGTGAGGCATAAAAATAGCTGCTGATTCTCCTGGCAGCTATTTGTGTCACTGTCCAGAGTCAGGTATTGATGTGACAGCGGTCATGGTCTGCGAACAGTGTTCTGTGTATTCTATGGCCTAGTGATGTGTTTGATGTATATATAGTGACAGATTGGCCTTATCATGTTATCTGTTCTTTTGGTTTCTGTTTATATATATATATATATCCCACCACAAACCAAAACAAAAACATCAATGACCAGTATAGGTTCCATCCTAACACAACAACAACATGTGTTATATTAATATATATATATATATATATATATATATATATATATATATATATATATATATATATACACATATACACATATATGTATGCACATCTGCTAAATGGCTAAGCTGCAATTTTAATACTAATGTTTAACATATATCTATGTAGCACTAAACCTATGCAATGATATTCTTTGGTGCTGTACATAATAATATTACATAAAACAAGTATGGTGATAGGATAAAAAATATGCATATATAAAATCTAGACAATGCAATGACGGTTGACGGATGGTATATACTGTTGTTTCCATGTAACACACAAATGTCATTTCAACTTCTGTTGAAGCAAGTAATGCTGCATTTTAGCTGTTGATGTCTCACATACCTTGATGTACAATGTGCACCATTCCTAGGAGCTACCGTGCTACACATACCTTGATGTACAATGTGCACCATTCCTAGGAGCTACCGTGCTACACATACCTTGATGTACAATGTGCACCATTCCTAGGGGCTACCGTGCTACATTATACCTTGATGTACAATGTGCACCATTCCTAGGAGCTACCGTGCTACATTATACCTTGATGTACAATGTGCACCATTCCTAGGAGCTACCGTGCTACACATACCTTGATGTACAATGTGCACCATTCCTAGGAGCTACTGTGCTACATTATACCTTGATGTACAATGTGCACCATTCCTAGGAGCTACCGTGCTACATTATACCTTGATGTACAATGTGCACCATTCCTAGGAGCTACCGTGCTACACATACCTTGATGTACAATGTGCACCATTCCTAGGGGCTACCGTGCTACATTATACCTTGATGTACAATGTGCACCATTCCTAGGAGCTACCGTGCTACATTATACCTTGATGTACAATGTGCACCATTCCTAGGAGCTACCGTGCTACACATACCTTGATGTACAATGTGCACCATTCCTAGGAGCTACCGTGCTACACATACCTTGATGTACAATGTGCACCATTCCTAGGGGCTACCGTGCTACATTATACCTTGATGTACAATGTGCACCATTCCTAGGAGCTACCGTGCTACATTATACCTTGATGTACAATGTGCACCATTCCTAGGAGCTACCGTGCTACACATACCTTGATGTACAATGTGCACCATTCCTAGGAGCTACTGTGCTACATTATACCTTGATGTACAATGTGCACCATTCCTAGGAGCTACCGTGCTACATTATACCTTGATGTACAATGTGCACCATTCCTAGGAGCTACCGTGCTACACATACCTTGATGTACAATGTGCACCATTCCTAGGAGCTACCATGCTACACATACATTGATGTACAATGTGCACCATTCCTAGGAGCTACCGTGCCACACATACCTTGATGTACAATGTGCACCATTCCTAGGAGCTACCGTGCTACATTATACCTTGATGTACAATGTGCACCATTCCTAGGAGCTACCGTGCTACACATACCTTGATGTACAATGTGCACCATTCCTGGGAGCTACCGTGCCACACATATCTGACAGTGATTAATTACATGATGATTCAATTATGCATGTTTCATTGATTAACTAATCATATTAACGCAATAACATTTATAAAGTAAGCAGTTCTGTATATATGTGTGTGTGTGTGTGTGTGTGTGTGCGTGTGTGCGTGCGTGCGTGCGTGCGTGCGTGCGTGCGTGCGTGCGTGTGTACATGCATGCATGCATGCGTGCACACATACATACAGAATTGCTTACATTATAAATGTTATTGCGTCAATAATATATTTGTTTAGTTAATATATATATATATATATATATATATATATATATATATATATATATATATATATATATATGTTAATATAACACATGTTGTTGGGTAAGGCTGGAACCTATATTGGTCATTGATTTTTTGTTTCCCCTTCTTCTTCCTCAATAGCCCAATTTCACTGCCATCTCCACCACTCCCCCATCCCTTGCTGTCTCCACTCCCACTCCCACTCCTGCCAGGAGTGGTATAAATATGAATATAATAATGTAATGTTAATTAGTGTACTATATAGCGCATGTGTAACCAACAACAACTCCATTGCTAGTATTGGCTAGATATAACTTTGTCAAGTTTGCTACAAATAAGACACCATTGTTGGTACGGCGGGGGTTTGGTACGGCGGGGGTTTGGTATGGCAGGGGTTGTTGGTACGGTGGGGGATTGGTATGACAGGATTTGTTGGTATGGTGGGGGTTGTTGGTATGGCGGGGGTTATTGGTATGGCGGGGGTTGTTAGTGTGGCAGGGTTGTTGGTACGGCGGAGGTTGTTGGCACGGCGGGAGTTGTTGGTACGGCAGGGGTTGTTGGTACGACGGGGGTTGTTGGTATGACGGGGTTGTTGGTATGGCTAGGGTTGTTGGTATGGTGGGGGTTGTTGGTATGGTGGGGGTTGTTGGGTATGGTGGGGGTTGTTGGGTATGGTGGGGGTTGTTGGTACGGCGGGGGTTGTAGGTACGGCGGGGGTTGTAGGTACGGTGGGGTTGTTGGTATGGCAGGGGTTGTTGGTATGGCGGGGGTTGTTGGTATGGTGGGGGTTGTTGGTACGACGGGGGTTGTTGGTATGGCGGGGGTTGTTGGAACTGATCTGGAAGAAACATTGCCAGGTGCATAATGCATGTGTCCTTAAAATTGGCACTGAGAATTGGTGCATAGTACATTTTCTTGAGAATCGGTAAAACAAAGACCATTTAAAGTAATATCTTTTTATGTACAAGAAAGACTTAATAGCAACTTGTTGTGTACTGCAGGAGTGGCGAATGATTTGCCTTCAGTTTCAACACTGGTTTGGTCATCTTTCTCGTAGGTCATTTTGTATGGAATTCAGCAAATGTGTAGAAGTTTCACATCCAGTAGTTCTAAGGGCCAGTACAGTATCCAGCGCACAGCACAGAACTGGGAACACAGAAAGTTCAAAGCAGACAAAAGTATTTCAGTCGACAAAGTTCACTGAATCCATGCACCCTTCAGTCAGAATGTTCCTGTTGTCTTAACCAGCTGTTGTGTTATGTGTTTGTGATCAGCTTACAACAGGAGCAGTTACAATGCTACATTTGTTGAAACAACAGCCTCTGGAGCTTCTACAAACAGCCACAAGGCAAAACGCACTGTGTTAATCTGCAACAGAAGTCTCCAGAACCTTTCTGGCAGTTGTAACATATGCAATACTGATAAGAGGCCATTCCGCAGCAACACTTAGTGATATTGGCATCCAGCACTGCCTCGATGAAGCGGTTATTCGGCAACTTGCAGTTGTAAAAAGGTTAGTTTCATGCCGAGAGTCAATACTGTTCTTACAAGTTTTCTCTGCTAATCTTGACAGTGCTTCTGGAATGGATTTGCTTGGTTGCAGCGCCTGTGAAAATACGATTGGCGGGCTGCCAGAATGGGTGTCTGACATAGAATTTTGTTCCAAAAGATTCTTAGGTGTAAATACCATGAAAACAACTCTTCTTCTCCCAATTACAAGTTTTCCGAGGCTTGTACACTCGGTGTGTGTGCAGTTGTGCGCACGCCCTAATGTGCTGTACATGAGAAAAGTATTGTGGGAGAAAGAGAAAAAATTATAGTGTGTGTGCGTGCGTGCGTGCGTGCGTGCGTGCGTGCGTGCGTGCGTGCGTGTGAGTAAAGAAAAGCAATTTAAGAGATATGTATGTGTATCGATAGAAAGTGTTATGTATCAGTACAATGTGAAGTCCAGTAGATTTAAGATATTTCCAAGATTTGTATATTTGTTTGTATTTTTTTTTCAAAATCCAGATGAAAAAAATATTTGACATAGTTTACCTTACAAGAAACTGGATTTCTCTACAAATATTTCGACAAATTATCTCGGCCGTCATCAGATTCAGTAAAAATATTTAAAGAGAGAACCACATTCTGTTGCAAGGTGAAACTATTTAAAAATTGACATTAATTTCAAGAAACCGGTAGGTCAGTCCATTCAAGAATCTAATAAAAATGTTTTAGCCAGGAATAAAAATGTTGCACTTACCTGTATTGTTTTACTTTTAGTCTGACAAACAACACATTGTAGCTGACATGTACTGACATATATTCTTGTAAAAATTCATCTAAATCCTTGGAAAGCCCAGCCCAAAGGCGCAACAAAATGAAAGGGTTAGACAATCTCAAAATCGATATACAACGTTAAAATTTTCAACAGATGAATGCGTTTACTATGGAGCTAAGGAGGAAACACATGCTTAGAAAGAGAACTCTTCTACTGACCTTAGGAGGAAACACATGCTTAGAAAGAGAACTTTTCTACTGACCTTAGGAGGAAACACATGCTTAAAAAGAGAACTCTTCTACTGACCTAAGGAGGACACACATGCTTAAAAAGAGAACTCTTCTACTGACCTTAGGAGGAAACACATGCTTAAAAAGAGAACTCTTCTACTGACCTAAGGAGGAAACACATGCTTAGAAAGAGAACTCTTCTACTGACCTAAGGAGGAAACACATGCTTAGAAAGAGAACTCTTCTACTGACCTTAGGAGGAAACACATGCTTAAAAAGATAACTCTTCTACTGACCTAAGGAGGACACACATGCTTAAAAAGAGAACTCTTCTACTGACCTAACACTAAAAGGGAGTGAATTCCAAATAGTTGGTGTAGCATCTGAGAAAGACTAACCAACCTTAGTTCCAATGCTTGCTTCAACTTTGGGAACAAAAAGACAGTGTGAGCTTTCTTGCAGGAGTGAGCTGTTGGTGTAAATATGAAAGTGCCTGATGCAGTGATCGGTAACAGCACAGATTTTTACAAACAATCTGATATCGGACAGAAAGCCAATGCAGAGATTCCAGAAGTGGCAGTGGGTGAGAGAAACCAAGATGTAACCATCACACAGCTGCATGGTGAAGTGTCAGCTGGTGTGATTCAGTGGGAATCTCATGTAACAGGCAGCAGTGGCAGCTGTTCTTTGGGCTACATAGTCAATCAGCTCATTATGGCAGATACATTGCTCTCTTTCGCTTTACAAGTACTGTGTTACATATATGCAATTGCTGTGTAATGCCCGGCTCTGGTAAGAGTCATGATGTCTTACCTTCTGCGAGGACATAGGCTGTCTGCAGTGTCCAATAAATCCCTGCATTCATCGGGTCATTTCACAGCCATAATAGTCATCTTTGTTGTTTTGCATTCCTGTCAAATAGCTTATGCTAGGCAAGGCTACCAGATATTAGATTGGTGAGAAGCCTGGCCAAGTGTTGCCAAGCAATCGGTGGAGTGGCTGTTTCAACATTGTGGGTGTTCTCACATTAAAGTCAACATATTCAACCAGGTGAGTCAACTTCAGTCATGGTCTTCTTTAACCATTTCAGGTCTGCCACAGTGTGTTTACTGAACACTGCATTCCCAGGGCATTATTCAAAACATTACGTATAAGTGTCATTTGAATTGCATTTCTCACCAATAAATACTAACTTTTTTAATAGGAACACCCTATATATTCTTGAACTAGAATGATCACTGGATAGCATCATGCAATTTTTATTTTATTTGGTTACCATGGTAACACATAATTCAAAATGGTCACCATAAATTGTCAAAATTAACATCTTAATATCAAATAAAATTTTACTTCGAAATGTAAGTATCACAACTATTTGATATAATATTGATAATATGGTACCGGGTATGTAAATTTTTTAGTTTAGTTGTCATAGTAACAGATAAACATTTACGGATGGGCCAATGCAGCGCTACTGCAAGCAATCTCTCACATAATCGCTGGCTAGCAGGAAAAAAGAAATAACTTTCAAATTTTCTATAGAACACTATGGCAACTTTACATCAACAGAAAGCCGAGTCATTCCCCTAGCGATCCGTGTGAAACAAGTGATGCCATATTGTGGCCAAACGGGAGTTACATTGAATGTAAACACGCTTATACCCGATCCCACTATAACAGACAGTCGACCACAAACGTCACAGCCGACTTGCAGTGGTTTACCACAGTCCTGTTCAATCATGATGCTATTCAAACACAGTAATATTCAAACATGGTCCATTTTCAGCATGGTCTTCCATCATGGTTCTATTCAAACATGGTCTTCAATCATGGTCTTCTTCAAGCATGGTCCTTTTTCAGCATGGTCTTCTTCAAGTATGATGCTCTTCAGTCATCGCCATCTTCAGTCACAGTTGGTCTTTCAGTGAAGGAATCTTATTCAGTACCCAGTCAGCCCAATCTCTGTTTTATCTGTCGTCCTGTGGACTTCTTTCCATCCGATCCTTATTTTATTTGATCAGTATATGGCAGTGGTTCACTTTGTTTTAGTCCATTAGTCGTGGGGCTCACAGTTCTCTCAGTCATTGTTACTGCGTACTTCATTTGGCCCTTTGAGTGACAGTAGTTACTTTGCGTTGTGATAATTGTCTTATGGACTTGATTGATTTTTGTCATGGGCATTTTGCTTAGCATCAGTGGCAGAACAGACAGGCAGTGTGAGCAGGCTGCCACAGTGGCCTTTAGCAAAGTCCATGCTATTTGATGTTACTAATGGGCAGTTCCAGCCTTATGCAAGACATGCAGTACAGCACAATTGGAATAGGTGGTATTTGAAATTAGCATACAGTGTAATGTTTAACCAATATTAACATGCCAAATGACAGCCTTCCAGCTTTACTAATGTTTACTATGTGTTTGTACACTAAACTTTATACAATTGCGTCCTCAACTGATTTAGCCTATCGCGAATCCTGTTTGTTGATGTCCTAATATGTAGTGTGTGAATAGTTTAAGTAATTTTTTTTTGAATCATCGAAAGAGTAGACTTCAGTCGTTAGATGGCTCAAGATAGTGGATATCCAAAATGGTAAACATTTTATGGGGTCATGGCTGATCTTGGACGTGACTTCAATCTTCTCGCTGATCACATGACAAAGTTATGAAATTTCACCAAGGGCGAAATTCATGAGTGCTTTATTTAATAGTTTATCTGATGATTTCACAAAAACTACATACTACATACATAAGTTGCTCAAATGAGCTAGCATGTTGTTGTGGATGCTAGGTAGGTTTGAATTTTCACAAAAAATGAATTTGAAATGAGACGAGCAAACAAAGCGAAATAAAGTAGAAATTAATTAATTTCCTTCTAGTAACTAGGTCACGGGTTCATGTGTATGTTGTTATGGATGTACGCTTTTCCTGTTATGAACAGACATCTTTGAATGTTATGGACGTACACTTCAAATTTTACTATTTTAAATGCACAAATTACACAATATCAACTTCAAAACATGACTGATTGAAAAAAAATGCATATATTAGGAAGAATCAGAATCCATAACATTTTATTTAATGTTTTATGAACAAAATCACAGTTTTCAGCAGTTCAATGATAGCCTGATGTTCGGTCTGATGTTTGGTTTCTGTGTCATTTCAAAATATGTTGGGTTTCTCAGGAAGTCCTTTCATCAAGGCTCACGCAGCATAACTAATAAAGAAGCATTGACCCAAGAAATCATTATAACATAAGATTAAACAAAATTAACTGTGAACAATTGCAATATTCGAAAACAACCATGCATTTTGAATAACCGTGGTGTACAAAAGTACAAGACAAAAGTCTCCTAGCAATACTCTAACTACACTTCGTAAACTAGCCCATATGTTCTTATGCAGAAAGATACATGGTAAATACAATTTAAAAACACCATAATACCAATCAATGATTATTGTCAGTGTTCTTAATATGCTACTTTGTTCATCTCATCTCAGCTCTTCCACCAGTAATGTTTCATAACAAAGATAAACAAGATTTAACAAGATTTGCCATCCAAGCCAAAGGCCCATTCAATATCTTGAAAACTTCAATCTGATCTCCTCTTAACCTCCTTGTCTCTAGAGTTGTTAAACCACATTCTTTCAGGCGTTCTTCATAACTAAGGTCTCTCAGTTCTGGAATCATTTTAGTTGCTCTCCTTTGTATGCGTTCAAACGTATCTATATCCTTCTTACGATATGGTCTCCATGCTTGTATACAGTATTCTAAATGAGGTCTAACTATTGCTTTATACAGAGGTATAATTAACTTTTTTCCCTTGTATGTTATGTTTCTTCTAATCAATCCAAGAATTTGATTACCCTTTGAAGCTGCAATACCACACCACACTGCTCTGAAACTTTCATATCAGTGCTTATTGTAACTCCTAAGTCCTTTTCTTTTACAGTAGTACCCAGAACAGTATCTCCCATTTTATAGTTTACATCCAAGTTCCCATGTCCTGTATATAGGCATTTACATTTCCCAAAATTTAACATCTGCCATTTCTCAGACCATTTCACTAATCTGTCTAGATCGTTTTGTAAATGTTGTTTATCACCATCAGTATTAACCTTTCTAAACAGTTTTGTGTCATCCGCAAATTTCAGTACGTTACTTGTTATACTGTCGTCCAAGTCATTGATATATATTAAGAATAATATAGCTCCTAATACTGATCCTTGAGGTACCCCACTCAAAACCGATTTCCAATTTGAAACTTCTCCATCTACTACAACTCGTTGTCTTCTGTCAGTCAGCCATTGTTCTATCCAGTCAGTTATGCTATCCCCGCTTAGTGATTTCTTCCAAAAAACATAACGTTTGTTAAGCACGACCTCACTTTAAGGAATCCATGTTGAGATGAATTTAATAATTTATGCTTAACGAGGAAGTCAACCATATGGTCTTTAATTAACCTTTCTAATAATTTACAAATCACTGACGTTAAACTCACTGGTCTGTAATTCTCTGATTTATTTCTCGAACCTTTTTTAAATAATGGTATGATGTTTGCTTCTTTCCATTCAAACGGAACAACTCCCTCTTTTAATGAAAAGTTGAATACTCTTGCAAGTGGTATACTGATTTGTTCTATTGTTTCCATTAGTAATTTAAACCATGATGAATAAAATAAAGTTGAGTACTTGTGCATACTCGTGACTAAACATTTTTTTTATATTATACCCGGGGGTATATATATATATCTGGGGGTATGTATACCTGGGGTATGCATACGCCCCAAGTTGAGAACACCTGTATTACAAAAACACAGCAAGTAGAACTACTATTAAAAATGTATGTGAGGTTTAGTAGATCATAAAAAGTTTTTTGACTTGTGAAGATGTTTATGGGTTATTCTACGTGTACTTAAAGTTTGCAGCAAATTTGTAATTGCAAAGGACATTTCTTTCTTGATCGTGAACTGCACAGCAACATTTTTAATTGCACAATAAATGTCTTTCTTGTGGGTGAACTACGTAGTTGTTAGATTGCATATTTATGTGAAGTTGTCCTCCATTTAGATCTGTGCAAGTTCTCAGAAGACCATTGCAAATGACAGTGGACAGCTATTGTTCCCAGTGAAGGCTTTCTGATGATCCACAGTTGCAGGCTGACAGTATATCTGCATTAGACATCTGTAAGGTGATATGTCTCTACTAGGACATTCCAAACATGTGGCAGTTCTTCTCTCTTGGGATGCTTCAGCCTTCGATTGCCCGTCAAAGCCACCAGACATCCAGGGATGATAAAATAGTTGTATAAGTTTTTTAATATTTTCCTCATTTGTTTGCTGACACCGTAGTAACAGGCCATGTATTGCCATGCACACATGTGTGTGAGATGTGCATGTGTTCACACGCACTGAAATCAATCTCGGATGCACAAGACATTTTTACTGAAAAAGGTTTGGCATATCATTCTTTTTAGCTGTCTGCATGTATCCGCGTTTGCACAGATGCATGCATGCGTGCGTGTATTATCTAGTTTCAATGGCTTGCAGTCACAGCTTGCGTCTCGGTGATCCATCATGCGTAGGATGACAGATTTTCTTTGAAACGTGCCAGAAATACAGGGTTGATAGCATCTGAAACATACGTGACAAGTTGCCGAATGGAGATGTATCTGTGCAAATTAGTGAAGTGAAGATGCTGTGTGCTGCAAACATGAGGATTAGTGAAGGAACAGTGTAGATTGGATATCAGAAAGTATTCATCTCACAAAGGATGGTAACTGAATGGAATAAACTATCTACTGATTATATAAAACTATGCTAGCAGCGTGAATATGTTTAAAAACAAAATTTACAGATATTTCAGAAAGGTGGGTTACACATAAATTAATTATCGTTGGACTCTCGATAAGCCAGTGACTTCCCAGTGCACGCCCCGCCCCATCTGTGTTTTTGTTTTGAAAGACAATCTTGTTAAATCTGGTTAAATGTGATTACATTTGGTTAAATCTGGATAAATGAGTTGGTACTATTGATGTGGTCTCATCTACAGAACAGAAAGTCTAGATATTCTACAATGGTGTTTTTTTAAGTTTTTAAAGACATTTTTGGTGATGTTTCTTTCAAGACTTCTGAATATGTTAAATATGAATGGATAATTGTTGTGTGGTTGTCTTCTGGCTTGTACATTTTTGTTTGAATGCTAGCCAGAAACTATTGGATGGAATACATTTAAAACTTAAGACTTAAACTTGCAAGAAATACTCTTGTAGAAGCACAATGGAGGCTTGACCCTTTGCCTTAGCAGATTTTAGGAGAAGTGGAAAAATTATCTCTCCGTCTTGTGAAGCATGCTGCAGTATGACATACAAATTGAAGGAAGTTCGTTGAAATTGTGGCACTGTGCCGTGGTCTACATTGTTGACTCTGCTCTAGTCTCTCAGGTTTACCACCAGGGTGATAAAAATCTCTGTTGCTTGTGGTTAAACTGGATAAAACCAGCGGGAGTCACAATTAATACATTGAGAACCAACGTCATTATATACATTGAATTTGAATAGAATTGAGCTTTTATTATGTGCTTACATGCATGCACAGAAATGCAACCTGTTTATACATGCAACAGCACCCAGTGTGAACTATTGGTACAACAATCCTTCTACAGCGTACTAAGAACCACTGACATGACAATGCCTGTTGTAATCATCAAATTTACATCCATCTCCTTGTTGGAAAACTATTAATTATGGCGCTAAAAGATATCCCCAAAATAGGGGATGACCATTTTAAAAGTTACCAATACTTGATTCACATGTCACAAATTTTGGACCAAATAATGGCCTACTTCCTACCAAATGTGCAAAATAGTGGCCTGACCTCTGCCAGTTGATACCCAAACAATAAGTGATAACAGTGAAATTGAGAAGTTGGCAGCTAGTAATTAATACTTAGTCATGAGGTGAAACTTGGCGTGCTCTCAATGATGTCACACATGTTTACATTGGAACAGTTAAATTGTGAGTTGATGTTCACATATGTACACAGTTGCTTGTTTTAAAACCTTAAATCAACTCTACTGGAGAAACTGTCATTAGTTTACTTCCGGGTTAATGGCATATGAATGAAGCACCAGTGATTTTGAAACAGTATCCCCATTGTGATTTTTGTATCCCATGCACAAAAATGAATAGGGAAATGGGTACGTGTGTGGGAAGACAAGTCGAGACAACAACAATTATGCTGGTCAAAATGTTAAATTTCCGATGTCTGGCTGGTTGGCAGCACATGGACGTGTCAGTGACGGAAGAATCCCTGGTAGAACTTTGGAACTACTAACCTGCTGAGCAGTGTAGTAATCAGCTAACTAGCAGTATAACTGGCAACATCTTGTAGTAAGCACCATGTTACTGTCAGGTCTTATCAGATTAATGCAAAGATTTATGTTTATAGGACATCCGTGGCACTGAAATATTAATAACAATCTCATATTCCTAGGTGGCGTGGCACTTTATTATGTGCCCAGTATAGTTGCTGCAGTTGTAAATCTTTGTGAGGGTTTCCAACAGAGGCTTTCTTCCATCTCACCTTGGTGTTATCGTCTCAGTATGTGTTATCATTTCATTGCAGTGTTATCATTTTCAGATAGTGATAACATTGTTGACAAAGATAAGCTCTGTTCAGTTTTGACATGAGATCAGCTGTGTCTTGTTAATGGGGTCCATGTGTCACTGTCATTGTCATTATGAGAACTCTTATTCTCTCCCACTGCTCCCCCATATGATAACTCATTCTTTTCCATTGCTCCCCCATATGATAACTCATATTCTTTCCCATTGCTCCCCCCATATGATAACTCTTATTCTTTCCCATTGCTCCCCCCATATGATAACTCATATTCTTTCCCATTGCTCCCCCCATATGATAACTCTTATTCTTTCCCATTGCTCCCCCCATATGATAACTCTTATTCTTTCCCATTGCTCCCCCCATATGATAACTCTTATTCTTTCCCTCTGCTCCCCCCATATGATAACTCTTATTATCTCCCACTGCTCCCCCATATGATAACTCTTATTATCTCCCACTGCTCCCCCATATGATAACTCATTCTTTTCCATTGATCCCCCCATATGATAACTCATATTCTTTTCAATTGCTCCCCCCATATGATAACTCATATTCTTTCCCATTGCTCCCCCCATATGATAACTCATATTCTTTTCAATTGCTCCCCCCATATGATAACTCATTCTTTTCCATTGATCCCCCCATATGATAACTCATATTCTTTTCAATTGCTCCCCCCATATGATAACTCATATTCTTTCCCATTGCTCCCCCCATATGATAACTCATATTCTTTTCAATTGCTCCCCCCATATGATAACTCATTCTTTTCCATTGCTCCCCCCATATGATAACTCTTATTCTTTCCCACTGCTCCCTCCATATGATAACTCTTATTCTTTCCCACTGCTCCCCCCATATGAGAACTCTTATTCTTTCCCATTGCTCCCCCATATGATAACTCTTATTCTTTCACATTGCTCCCCCCATATGATAACTCTTATTCTTTCCCATTGCTCCCCCATATGATAACTCATATTCTTTCCCATTGCTCCCCTGTGTGATAACTCTTATTCTTTCCCATTGCTCCCCTGTGTGATAACTCTTATTCTTTCCCATTGCTCCCCTGTGTGATAACTCTTATTCTTTCCCACTGCTCCCCCATATCATAACTCATTCTTTCCCATTGCTACCCCCATATGAGAACTCTTATTCTTTCCCACTGCTCCCCTGTATGATAACTCTTATTCTTTCCCACTGCTCCCCCATATGATAACTCTTCTTCTTTCCCACTGCTCCCCCATATGATAACTCATATTCTTTCCCATTGCTCCCCCCATATGAGAACTCTAATTCTTTCCCACTGCTCCCCTATATGATAACTCTTATTCTTTCCCATTGCTCCCCTGTGTGATAACTCTTATTCTTTCCCACCGCTCCCCCATATCATAACTCATTCTTTCCCATTGCTCCCCCCATATGAGAACTCTTATTCTTTCCCACCGCTCCCCCATATGATAACTCTTATTCTTTCCCACTGCTCCCCCATATGATAACTCTTCTTCTTTCCCACTGCTCCCCCATATGAGAACTCTTATTCTTTCCCACTGCTCCCCCATATGAAAACTCTTATTCTTTCCCACTGCTCCCCTATATGATAACTCTTATTCTTTCCCACTGCTCCCTCCATATGATAACTCTTCTTCTTTCCCACTGCTCCCCCATATGATAACTCTTATTCTTTCCCACTGCTCCCCCATATGAAAACTCTTATTCTTTCCCACTGCTCCCCTATATGAAAACTCTTATTCTTTCCCACTGCTCCCTCCATATGATAACTCTTCTTCTTTCCCACTGCTCCCCCATATGAGAACTCTTATTCTTTCCCATTGCTCCCCCCATATGATAACTCTTATTCTTTCTCACTGCTCCCCCCATATGAGAACTCTTCTTCTTTCCCACTGCTCCCCCATATGAGAACTCTTATTCTTTCTCACTGCTCCCCTATATGATAACTCTTATTCTTTCTCACTGCTCCCCTATATGAAAACTCTTATTCTTTCCCACTGCTCCCCTATATGATAACTCTTCTTCTTTCCCACTGCTCCCCCATATGATAACTCATATTCTTTCCCATTGCTTCCCCCATATGAGAACTCTCATTCTTTCCCACTGCTCCCCCATATGAGAACTCTCATTCTTTCCCACTGCTCCCCCCTATGAGAACAGGAAGGAAGCTGTTGCCCGTTAAATGCAATGATCCAGTCAACCAAGATGGGTTCACATCCATACTTATTGGGTTTACTGATGAATCCTCCAAGTAGCCTTCCCAGCAATTTCACTGTGTCTCAGCCAACATTTAACATATCCGCTGGCCCACTGACCCAGGGCCTGTGAATCTTCTGTCTGGGCCCACAACCCCCACAAGTTACAAGCCCGGTTGACCCTGACAGTATTTGGATCTACTTATCAATATTCTGTTGCGGATACATACCAATAACTGTTAATTGCACTCAGTATGCAAATATACAGCATTACAATTCTCAAGATGACAGCTTGATGTACTGGATTACTTTGCCTAGAAACTTTCACAAGGGTCCACGTCACAACCCGATTTCCCTTTTGACATATTAAACCTTATGTTGTACCCAGCTGCAGAACCATTTAGTTGTTTACCTCCTGGCACTGGCAGTAATTTGTCCCAATGGAGAAATCACGTAGCAATCAAGTTTCTGAAATACTATGGTGCATACAACATGTGCCGTGGGAACAAGTTGGAACCCAATAATATCCCACCGCTCGCTAATTACGAGCTTAATTGTGTCCAGCGTGCAATCATTGATTGCAACGTCAAAACAGCGGCAGTGATTTTTATGAAACTTTATGTTAGAGTTTGTAAGTGTAAACAAATAAAAATCCAATAATAATAAAAAAATTGGATGTTGATGGGTGGGTCAGTGGTTCATTGGACTATGCAAAAAAATTTGAAAAGTATAGATTTTTAAAGAGTAATCGGCATTACGGTCATTGCAATGGCAACACTTTCCAATTTTCCGTTTTGTATGTTTGGATAGGGGCATGGGTGGGGGTTTGTTATATCTACTTTTTTATTATTGGATTTTTTTTTCATTTTAAAAGCCCCTAAACAACTGCAGATGTTGATGTCTTAACAAACGACAGCTGGGTTTTTATGTTGTTCAATCCCAGTAACTGCTTCCAATTCATGCTAGAAGTTTCAGGTCAACACAGTGTTATGTCATGGAGACATCAAGCAACGATCTGCAGTTCCAATGAATCGCATATCTGATGCACATTAACCACCATGATGTCTGCATTAAATACGTGCCTAATGCCACCCTTGAGTTGCCCCTGGAGCAGGATGTATCAAACGCCAATAACGTTCAGCGGGGGCCTCTTCCGGCAAGGTCGTTTTGCCGACATGAAAACTACGTGCTGTTTGTCTTCGGGAAGTGGCGAATCCCGTGTGTGCCTCAGTTGACCTGACTCTCATATAAATCCTGTGGGAATTTGGTGGATTCCTTGAAAACGTTTGCAATATCTCTGACATGGCCGATGTGCTAAACGTCAGTGTCATTGTGAATTCTAATGGGCGTGCGTCATGAGTTGGCAACTTGTTCTTTGTGGTATATTTGTATGTCTATCAGAGTGTTATTTACCAGGTGCTTTACAGTAAACACGATCAGCAGAAATTATCTGACATTCGCCCCTGGTGTTGTGAACATGTATGTAAGTAGATCTTTGTTAGATAATATATACACATCTGGCAGCAAATGGCTGGCTCATCAACCCTGTCTCTACTACAAAATGCTTAAATGAAAAATAAACATTGTGCACATTTTATCTTAAATATAAACCATTTGTCAAGTGCATAATTTGTGATTACAAGTTATAAATATACTTGCATGCGCATAGTCAGGCAGTCAGGCAGTCAGGCAGGCATGCACACAACACGCACGCAACAAATGCACGAGCACAAGCGTACAACATGCATGCACAACATACGGTGGGAAAGGTCCTCAGATAGTAGTATAGAATAATCCAACGCAGAAATTACCATTTTCACTGAAGGTGACGTTGCCATCCAGTCCTCTGGAACCTGCCTATCCACGGCAACCTGGAAAGATGCGATGATATTCCAAGAGATAAAAATGATATACCCAGCCAGATGCTCTTCCCATATGTTGGTAAAGCTGTATGCACAGTGGAAGATGGATGGGTTGTGGAAATGACAAACAGACATTTATACTTGACCTCCTGTGACAGGTGGTCAAGTGGCTTGTCCTCCCTTCAACAGGGATTTGCTAAATTGTTACACAGATTTAATAATCTGCTGCAATCTGTCACATCATGTGATTGTTCTCGTTGTATGTCACCAGAGCACCAGCTGTGCTGCATAGACACGCCACGCATATGTTGTCATATTATCATAATATAGAAACAAACCACATGGGTAGGTGTGATTTTTACTGACAGCAACTCAATGTTAAGTATCCACACCGGGCCGGCATTAATTCTACACATTTCCATAACTTTTAGGCACCATATTGGAGCAGAAACAAAGTGAACATGTCAGACGAGTTACGTGCACTGTCAATTAAGATATTATTTGTTATAGCCGCAGTAATGATGATTACGTGGAGATAATACTGTGTGGTTTGAGCGATTTCCAAGTTTGCACTGGTTTATCATGCGTGATTGGCATGATATGATGCGGTGCAGCAACTTATTCTCATTAGGTGCTGTTGAAAAGGGCATGTTAGGACGTACAGTTCACTTATAGCGACATCGAACCTGGGTAGTGTAAAGGCTACCTGTTGTAAGTGACACAGGTGTATTTTTTTTTCTGTTTCACAACAGTTAGCTAGCTGCTAGCAGTTACACAATCTGTAGACAATTTGTTCCATTCATTTATTTTCCTCTGTGAGAACGAGTACTTCCTGATGTAGATTGGACACCAGGAAGCACTCGTTCTCACAGAGGACAATAAATGAATGGAACAAATTGTCTACAGATTGTGTAACTGCTAGCAGCGTGAATATGTTTAAAAACAAGGTAGACACATATCTCAGGAGGGCGGGTTATAAGTAGATGAACATTGTTGGACTCTCGATAAGCCAATGGCTTCCTTGTCCACTTGCCATCTGGGCCTTTGGCTTGGATGGCAACTCTTGTTAAATCTTGTTAACATAAGGCAATGAATGAAAATGGCAAAATATCCAACAGCTGCTCGTGTTATTTTATGACCTGCCAATCCTGAACATCTATAATTAATACGCTCTTAATTGACTAGGCTGTCAGTTTAGGATATTTTTAAGTCATTGATATTGCTTCTAAATTATTTGTATATGCTTCAGCATGTACACATGCATTGCATGACAACATAGTTTAGGTTTATTCTTGTCATATCGCTCACATATGTAGAGCCAGCATATTGCACGTGTTGCTATCAAATTGGGAGATGTATATGTAGGTATAAATGTCAGGTGTAAGGATAAATATTAGTAGGTATTACTATTGTAGGTATAACTATCAAGTGTAGGTCATATGTGGAGTTGCCTTTTATCAAAACAACCATCATGGTTATCAATGGTTGAAAAATGAATGCAGTTTTTGGATGACACTGACAAAGTTTCCGTTGGTGAGACAGTACAACTGCCGTAGTTAGGAAATACAGTCAGTTAGTCAGAACACTTAAGCAGACATGTTTTGAGCAGATAATTCTGTCAGGGATTTTACCAGTAATGGGAAGCAGGGGGCATGGTTATCGAAATTGCCGTAGGATGGCAATTAACATGCTAGTTCAGCAGCTATGTAGGGAAGAGGAAGTTGGATTTGTGAGGATGTTTTGATGGGAGAGCTGATATGTTCATGAGGGATGGGCTTCATCTAAGTGGAAAGGGTGCAGCAGTGTTTGCGGATGAACTCTCAGCAGCAGTCAACAGTAGCATGGGGAGCATCAACAATATGTTTTGCCTCAAGCAGGACAAGAGGCCACTAGTACACACAAACCAGTAACAAAATGTCTGGAAAACATTTCTGAAGCTGGTTATAAATTTGTGTGTTCAAATGAAAGGAGCATAGTAATTAAGAAAAACGAATTAAACATTATGGTAGAAGATATTAACTCTCACATAATTCATATAATCGAATCATGGGCCAACAGAGACATAGCAGATGCTAAATTAGGACTGACTGTTTAGGACAGATCAAAGATGGGAAGGGGGAGTTATTTTATATATTAAAGAATCTATTCAAGCTTACAAAATAAAATTAGAAATGGAAGCAGATTGCGATGAAGCTGTTTGGTGCAATGTAGTTACAAGATATTCAACATTAACTAGTGGATTAGTTTACAGAAGTCCAGACATAAACGAAGAGGATAACACAAAAATACAAAATTCTCTAAAGGAAGTGAGTGAAGTAAATAAACAAGGAAAATGGTCTAGAAAGAAACACTTGTCAAAAAAAGCTATTCGAAAAATAGCGTACAAGCAAACTATGTGGAAGGTTTATAGGCGTAGCAGAAAGGATGAAGACTACACAAATTACAAAGAGGCACTTAATGCAGCTATGACTGAAATTAGACAATCTAAAAGAAGCTATGAGCAAAAATTAGCATGTAACATAAAAAATTACAGCAAGAGTTTTTATTCATATGTCAGAAGTTAACAAAATGTATGAGACAAGGTTGGACTACTAAAAGACAGTGCTGGAAATATAATATCACAAGGTTTTTTAATGGCGGAAGACCTAAATGGATACTTCAGTTCAGAGGATTAGTTCATTGCCCATTCCAGATGCTAAATTTCAGGTGGCTAAATCAAACTATTTAGGGCAGGCAGTTAATAGTAATTCCAGAAATGGTAGCTAAGAAAATAAAGGCAATGAAGGATAATAAATCACCTGGAGTGGATGGGATTCCTCCAAAACTACTAATGGAAACAGTAGAACAAATTAGTATACCACTTGCAAGAGTGTTCAACGTGTCAGTAAAAGAGGGAGTGGTTCCATTATTTAAAAAGGATTCGAGAAGAATTACAGACCAGTGAGTTTTACATTTGTAAATTATTAGAGAGTTTAATTAAAGACCATATGGTGGACTTCCCTGTTAAGCATAAATTATTAAATCCATCTCAACATGGATTCCTAAAAGCAAGGTGCTTAACAAATATGTTATGTTTTTTGAAGAAATCGCTAAGTGGATATAGATGAGGGATCACCAGTAGATATTATCTACTTAGATTTTCAGAAAGCTTATGACAAAGTGCCACATCAAAGATTGCTACTTAATTTAAAAGCTCAGGGTATCGAGGATGGGATAATTGACTGGATAGAAAAATTGCTGACTGACAGAAGGCAGTGTGTTGTAATGGAAGGGGTGGTTTCAAAGTGGAAATCAGTTTTGAATGGGGTACCACAAAGATCAGTATTAGGACCTTTAGTATTCTTAATATATAAATCAATGACTTTGATGACAATATAACAAGCAACATACTGAAATTTGCAGATGACACAAAAGTGTTTAGGAAGGTTAACAATGATTGTGATAAACAACATTTATAAAACGATCTAGATAAATTAGTTAAATGGTCTGAAAAATGGCAGATGTTATTCAATGTTGGGAAATGTAAAATGCCTACATAAAGGACATGGGAACTTGTAAACTATAAAAATTAATGGGTGCTGATATGAAAGTTTCAGAGCAGTGTGGTATTGCAGTTTCAAATGGTAATCAAATTCTAGGGTTGATTAGGAGAAATATAACATACAAGGAAAAAAGCTAACTATATATCTGTATAAAGCAATAGTTAGGCCTCGTTGGAGACCATATCGTAAGAAGGACATAGATATGCTTGAACGAACACAGAGGAGAGCAACTAAAATGATTCCAGAACTGAGAGACCTTAGTTATGAAGAATGTCTAAAAGAATGTGGTTTAACAACCATATAGACAAGGAGGTTAAGAGGAGGTCAAATTGAAGTTTTTAGGATATTGAAATGACAATATTGATAGAAATATTTTTTCCTCACTCAAGAAAGATAATAGAACTAGAGGGCATGAGGTAACATTAGTAAAGGATCAGTGTAGATTTGAGATCAGGAAGTACTCGTTCTCACATGACAATAAATGAATGGAATAAATTATCTACAGATTGTGTAACTACTAGCAGTGTGAATATATTTAAAAACAAGGTTGACACATATCTCAGTAGGGTGGGTTACACATGCATAGATGAAAAAAAATTTCTACTCTCGATAAGCCAATGGCTTCCTTGTCCACGTGCCATCTGGGCCTTTGGCTTGGACAACAGTCTTGTCAAATGTTGTTAAAGAGCACCAGATATGTCTTTATATGTTATTTATGAAAATCTGGTATTTTGGTGGGGATTAACCCTAAGACATTATTATCTTACCCCACAGTAGTCATTATTATTATTATAGACGTCAGAACCAGGGCAGGCTGTGGGGCTGTCCCCTCAATATTTTTGGTGGGTATGTTAAGTATATGTTGACCCCTCCAACGTGCTCACAGAAACCAACTTGAGCGCCCCAATATTCAACAGTTTTTTTACCCTTATAATTATTATTTTAAAATGATTAATTTTATCGTTCACACAGTCAGGTGCCCTAATGAAGCTGGCAGAAATGAGGTGGGTTCTGTAAGAAGCTCCCGGTTAATCCAATCTAAATTAATTAATCTAAAGTGTTCTAACTGGCTGCTACTAAAACGATCAGCTGGCTATGGACAGTAGTCGGCACTGCAGCAGAGCATGTATTAAAATTAAATGTTTAATTTAAGTAAATGAAATGCAAAGTTGCTTTTTAACATTCAGAATGTTAAAAAACAATCCCCAAAATATGGGAGGTTACTTGAATGACATCAAAGAGATCATTAAACTAAAATAGACCTCTAGAAATGTACATGTTCTTGAGAAATGGAGGTAGGTTCGCAGTAGTGAACCAACATTACCAGGTAGGTGTCTTCTTGATAAGTTAATTATTCTGAAGACAAATAAAATGTTATTGCAAACCCATCCATGGTAACTTCTAAATGTATTGTATTCCCTGTGATACTAAGCTGGGCAAGTGCAGATTACAAGTGTCCAGGTGGACAGGTGGAGAGATGGACAGATGTCCAAGTGGACAGGTGCCTAGGTGGACAGGTGTCCAAATGGACAGGTGTCCAGATGGACAGGTGGAGAGATGGACAGGTTGCCAGGTGGACAGGTGCCTAGGTGGACAGGTGTCCAGATGGACAGGTGTCCAGGTGGACAGGTGTCCAGGTGGACAGGTACCTAGGTGGACAGGTGTTCAGGTGGACAGGTGCCTAGGTGGACAGGTGTTCAGGTGGACAGGTGCCTAGTGGACAGGTGTTCAGGTGGACAGGTTTCCAGGTGGACGGGTGGACTTCCTAGGTCAATCTAGAATAGGATGGTAGCTGTGTGGAATATAGTGTGATTTCAGTTCCGAAACATCGCCATTTTAGCTATGATCAAAGAAATTATATATGCCGGGTTATATAATATATATTATATTCTAAGGGCACATTCTAGCAACTTCATCTTCCAAATGTGTTTTAATTAACCACGCTGTTTTATTTGATTGTCATCTGTTCATGAATATCAACCTTACAGTTCATTACATTCGGGAACAGCCGTTGACAATTTCCAATAGCTGTGGAGAACGTTTATCTGGATGAGGCCTTGATGGGAGCACGCGATGGACGTATCACTAACACCTGTAGAATTATGTCCACATGCAGTGTAAACACGATATTCACTGCCAAAATATTCAAATTAAACAGATAACAGTCAAAGTATGAATGTAGTTCACTAAAATACATTTGGGCAGTCAAAATATTAGAACTTATACTATATAACATGATATACGATAAACAGACTATGTACATTAACAATAAAGCAAGTGTGTATTATCCATAATATGTTACCTCCTACACGTGACAGCAATAGTTATACAGCTATAGCGATGCTATCGCAATAGTAAGACTATCCCTGATAGTCGTCCCTACACCTGTTTTACTCCATGGAACTCAGCCACCTTGCTTCCATCTACTCTAAGGACTGCAGTGCGTAACTCACACTTATAAAAAATTAGTATTCTGTGTGCACCGACAATGGGGTTAACCTACACATCTGTAGTAGTAGGTGACTTACGTCATGTGAGAGGGGGTTAACCTACACATCTGTAGTAGTAGGTGACTTACGTCATGTGAGAGGGGCTTAACCTACACATCTGTAGTAGTAGGTGACTTACATCATGTGAGAGGGGGTTAACCTACACATCTGTAGTAGTAGGTGACTTACGTCATGTGAGAGGGGCTTAACCTACACATCTGTAGTAGTAGGTGACTTACGTCATGTGAGAGGGGGTTAACCTACACATCTGTAGTAGTAGGTGACTTACGTCATGTGAGAGGGGGTTAACCTACACATCTGTAGTAGTAGGTGACTTACGTTATGTGGGAGGGTGTTAGCAGTGTGAGAGAGGACCGCCCTCACTGCCAGGAACTCCTGGTTACATCAGTACCCCTGGAAGATTGGCCTGTTGAAATGTGCAACTTTCAGTTGCTGTGTTAACCAATATTGCTCACTGAGATTGGATGGGAAATAACGAACATTTTATGGGAACATTCTTTGAAGTCTGGGCATGGGCACATCTAGTTCCCAGAAACACATCGACCAAAACAGGACGTGGGACTAACACAAATAGTTCAGTGTACATCCACTTAGCGTCGGATAAACTGACAAAGCCATGTTTCAACAGGTCGATCTGCCAGGGGTACTGTAGTACAACCACCACCCCTGGCTAGGGAGGGAGTCTGCCAGGGGTACTGTAGTACTGCCACCACCCCTGGCTATGGAGGGAGTCTGCCAGGGGTACTGTAGTACAACCACCACCCCTGGCTAGGGAGGGAGTCTGCCAGGGGTACTGTAGTACTGCCACCACCCCTGGCTAGGGAGGGAGTCTGCCAGGGGTTCTGTAGTACAGCCACCACCCCTGGCTAGGGAGGGAGTCTGCCAGGGTTACTGTAGTACTGCCACCACCCCTGGCTAGGGAGGGAGTCTGCCAGGGGTTCTGTAGTACAGCCACCACCCCTGGCTAGGGAGGGAGTCTGCCAGGGGTACTGTAGTACTGCCACCACCCCTGGCTAGGGAGGGAGTCTGCCAGGGGTACTGTAGTACTGCCACCACCCCTGGCTAGGGAGGGAGTCTGCCAGGGGTACTGTAGTACTGCCACCACCCCTGGCTAGGGAGGGAGTCTGCCAGGGGTTCTGTAGTACTGCTATCACACCTGGTTATTGAGGGTGTGTTAGGAGAGTGAGGGCGGGTAGCAGGAGAGGATAATAAGAGTGAGGGAGGTCAGCAGGAGAGGATAAGAGTGAGGGTGGGTAACTGGGGAGAATAATAAGAGTGAGGGTGGGTAGCAGGAGAGGATAATAAGAGTGAGGGCAGGTAACTGGGGAGAATAATAAGAGTGAGGGTAGGTAGCAGGAGAGGATAATAAGAGTGAGGGTGGGTAACTGGGGAGAATAATAAGAGTGAGGGCGGTCAGCAGGAGAGGATAATAAGAGTGGGGGCAGGTAACTGGGGAGAATAATAAGAGTGAGGGTAGGTAGCAGGAGAGGATAATAAGAGTGAGGGTGGGTAACTGGGGAGAATAATAAGAGTGAGGGTGGGTAGCAGGAGAGGATAATAAGAGTGGGGGCAGGTAACTGGGGAGAATAATAAGAGTGAGGGCGGTCAGCAGGAGAGGATAATAAGAGTGGGGGCAGGTAACTGGGGAGAATAATAAGAGTGAGGGTAGGTAGCAGGAGAGGATAATAAGAGTGAGGGTGGGTAACTGGGGAGAATAATAAGAGTGAGGGTGGGTAGCAGGAGAGGATAATAAGAGTGAGGGTGGGTAGCAGGAGAGAATAATAAGAGTTGGGTGCATGGGTAGCTAGGGAGAATAACAAGAGTTAGGGTGGGTAGCCGGAGAGTATAATAAGAGTTAGGGTGCATGGGTAGCTGGAAAGAATAATGAGTGAGGGCGGTCAGCAGTATTTTAATATGAGTCTGATTCAATTGAGCACCCTCTGGTTGGAACTGTAGTAATGAGAACTCATTAGATTGTAACCTAGTGAACGAACACAGAGAATGTCTTATAGAGACATCAGTGGTTTGTTGGCTGGTGGTTCTCACTGAACAGTCAATGTTAGATTATTGCGTGATATTGCGCAACAGGCTGCACCAGAACCTTCACCTGCATTCGTATAAAGTCTGTGATGTAGGTTAGATAAAATTTTGTGTTTGTGATTTTTCTCATTCAGCCATGTGCCTTGTGACATTCAGTAACCTGAGTCAGTTCTGTGATGTTGAATGTCAAGAAGAGGAGATGTGTATCTGTCTCAGGCTGAACATGGCTAATCCCTGTCTTCCTTTCACTATCTTTATCGTTAGTGCCTTCCAGCAGGTGCCTGACGCTTGATGAGACACTGAGTAGTGAATTTAGAGATCGAGATCACCAGCTCTATGAGACGCACTGAGTTCATGAAAGATTTTTTTATTTCCCAGTGGGATCTTTTACTTCCCCTGGCATAGACACCAGGTAGAAAGAACCAACGGCTTTCAGTGTCTCTTCCAAAAGACACGGGGAAAGTGGGTTTCAAAACGGCAGTTGGTAAAT
This sequence comes from Lamellibrachia columna, assembly GCA_963662155.1. Taxonomy (NCBI): domain Eukaryota; kingdom Metazoa; phylum Annelida; class Polychaeta; order Sabellida; family Siboglinidae; genus Lamellibrachia; species Lamellibrachia columna. The sequence continues at coordinate 40,496,925 of OY759271.1, read as the reverse complement.
TCGAACCCTGGTCCCTCAACCAATAGTCCAACGGTTCAACAGCCACAGGTGTTCATACCGCAGTATGTACTTCATAAAGGTGATAAAGTGGGATGCAGTTATCTGCCTTTGCTGCTGTTTATTGGACATGGTTGCTCTATCAACTGGAAGGACCTGGGTTTGAATCACTGCTGTTTGAAGCTTACTTGCCTCAGCTCACTCAGCTGTAGCAATGAGGCATTATTAGACAGCCCCTCCCTCCCTCCCTCCCTCCCTCCCTCCCTCGAGATAATACAAATCACCAGATGATACATACAATGATGGAATATTACTTTCTAGCTGTGCATGGTGCATGGAGCCTTGCTGCAGTACCTCTCCCCAGAAACTAACAACCATATCCTTGGCCTTATGCGTATAAGCTTTCACCTTATTGACTGTGAAACATGCAGTGTGAGCAGCTTTCTGCGTGGTAGGGCTTCAAGGCTCAGTCCTTGCCTCTTATGAGTCTCTCACCACTTAGGCTCATCCATAACTGACATCCATGCCACTAATGACATCCATGCCACTAATGACATCCATGCTGCTAATGAGTTAGATCAAGCCAGTGCCCTTTAGATGTAATGTCAACCACCAATACCATGCCCACTTCATTTTCTGCACCTTCTCTGACAGCTATCCGGCATACCACCTGATCACAAACTGAAGATTTAAAGTCGATAAAATAGTGGTCTATCAAACTGGAGCCTGTGTAATCTTAGCAGATTTGTCAAGCCAGGAATGAGTGAATTATAATCAGTCGCCCTTGATTACATATTTTCAGGTAAGCTGTTTTTGAATTAAAATAATAACAAATTATGTGAATGGTGCCTGTGTCATTTTTATAGGCACATTTCTTATTTGGCAGGTTCAAGTATGCCATAGGACATGGAAATATGGACGAGGAATATAAAATGGGGGATGCTGTACTAGGTAGAACCACACAAGAAAAGGATTTAGGAGTAACATTTAATGCTGACATGAAAGTTTCAGAGCAATGTGGGATTGCTGCTTCGAAAGGTAATCAAATTCTAGGGCTAATTAGGAGAACTATCACGTATAAGGAGAAACATCTAATTGTACCCCTGTACAAAGCAATAGTTAGACCACATTTGGAATATTGTATTCAAGCATGGAGGCCATATCGTAAAAAAAGACATAGATAAGCTAGAAAGAATACAACGAAGAGCAACTAAGATGATTCCAGAATTAAGAGACCTTAGTTACGAAAGTCGCTTATTACAATGTGGTTTGACAACACTAGAGACCAGGAGACTAAGAGGAGACCAAATAGAAGTGTTTAAAATAGTGAACGGTTATGAGGATGTTGATAGGAATATGTTCTTCAAACTTAAAGAAGGCAGTAGAACCAGAGGACACAAAGCAGCATTAGTTAGGGAGCAGTGTAGGTTGGACATGAGAAAGTACTCTTTCTCACAGAGGGTGATAAATGAATGGAACAAACTGCCAAATGATTGTGTTAATGCTGGTAGTGTGAATATGTTTAAAAATAGAATTGACAGATATCTGAAAAGGGCGGGCTACACATAGATGAGAAAATTGTTGGACTCTCGATAAGCCAATGGCTTCCTTGTCCACTTGCCATCTGGAACTTGTTGTTCGAGATGGCAATCTTGTTAAATCTTGTTAAATCTTGTTAAATGTAGTAGCTAGGTGGCAGCACTTGACATATAGCAGAATAGTGAGACACTGCTGTAGTCTATTGTTACAGATATCTGATAAATTTATGAAGGTCGAAGGTTTATGATATATTATCATTAAAATAGTAATGAAACATAAATTTTAATGTAAATGTGTACTTTAGATCATGAAGCAGAAGAATGTTCAAGAGTAGTACTTAGGTGCTAACTTGTTACTGTGTGTGTAGAATAAGTGACTCCGCCCCTGTTGTGGGTGACGATAACAATAAAACCCTGCATTCCTGTCAAGCAAACCAACATACAAAGACAGCAGGTCACCTTGCCTTGTGAGGATTGAAGTGCTTTAATTTATTATGGGGCTACGAGAAAGGTTTCAAACTGTAGAGTCTGCTTGTGATATTTCCCGTGAACCGTTGCTGTCAGACTCTCAGACAGCTCAGCATTTACATGGGTGATATATGTTAAATAGGGGCAGTGTACATATCACTATCAAGGTAAATTCTTTCGATGTTTTAGCAAAATTATGCTGACTGTATAATACTTTTTATACTATTCACAGAAAATTTCACTCCACAGGTTTAAACATCAGCGAACCTGATTCGATATGGGCTAAATCTAAGGGTTTTTACAGCAAAATCAACACTACTGATGGTTCATGCACTGGCCTTCTGTTAGATGCTGTATAGTATGCTCTGGCCATTTCTCCAAGGTGTGTGGACACATCATGTTTGGTAATTGTTGTTTGAATGAGGAATCCAAGAAGACTAGCATTTCATAAATAGCCTTTAGTCTGTCTTGGTTGGCTGTTGAAAATGACCAGGGACCATATGCATGGACTGGGCATCGCGTAGTCCAAGACTAATCCCTATGTCCAGACTAACTAAGCTATAGACTAGTGATACATTTACCGGTAGTCACGATGCATGAACCAGATGCAGTGCACCGATAGTCTCAGAATAGTTAGTCTATTGACTAGGTTCGCTAGTCCGGACGTAGAAGGGATTCCCCAGTGATTCCTGACACATTCCATTGCACTTCGCACACGCAAAGGGTCACATCTGTCTGTTAGTTCAGAGTCAGCATACATACCGAAGTTGTCCACGGCAGAAAGCAAAAGGGAAACACAAACTTTTTAGAAGAATGTATTATATGCATGATTAAAGGCACCGCCAACAATAAAGTAATGATCACAAGTAAGTTAGAAATCTCGATAACGATTAAAAGAGAGAAGTTTTGGCAAGATATCACAGCTAAGCCAAAGCCAAGGTAAACATCATGGCGTCACACACTGCACATTTTGCAAGGAAGACGACACTAAAAAGAAATATTAATAGTGATTAGTGTGTGGGACCAAAACAGAAAGGAGCGGACCACCAAACAAAACAGACGGGGAGCGGACCACCAAACAAAACAGACCAGGAGCGGACCACCAAACAAAACAGACAGGGAGTGGACCACCAAACAAAACAGACTGGGAGCGGACCACCAAACAAAACAGACAGGGAGCGGACCACCAAACAAAACAGACAGGGAGCGGACCACCAAACAAAACAGACAGGGAGCGGACCACCAAACAAAACAGACGGGGAGCGGACCACCAAACAAAACAGACGGGGAGCGGACCACCAAACAAAACAGACGGGGAGCGGACCACCAAACAAAACAGACGGGGAGCGGACCACCAAACAAAACAGATGGGGAGCGGACCACCAAACAAAACAGACGGGGAGCGGACCACCAAACAAAACAGACGGGGAGCTGACCACCAAACAAAACAGACAGGGAGCGGACCACCAAACAAAACAGATGGGGAGCGGACCACCAAACAAAACAGACAGGGAGTGGACCACCAAACAAAACAGATGGGGAGCGGACCACCAAACAAAACAGATGGGGAGCGGACCACCAAACAAAACAGACGGGGAGCGGACCACCAAACAAAACAGACAGGGAGTGGACCACCAAACAAAACAGATGGGGAGCGGACCACCAAACAAAACAGACGGGGAGCGGACCACCAAACAAAACAGATGGGGAGCGGACCACCAAACAAAACAGATGGGGAGCGGACCACCAAACAAAACAGATGGGGAGCGGACCACCAAACAAAACAGACCAGGAGCGGACCACCAAACAAAACAGACGGGGAGCGGACCACCAAACAAAACAGACGGGGAGCGGACCACCAAACAAAACAGACGGGGAGCGGACCACCAAACAAAACAGACGGGGAGCGGACCACCAAACAAAACAGACGGGGAGCGGACCACCAAACAAAACAGATGGGGAGCGGACCACCAAACAAAACAGACGGGGAGCGGACCACCAAACAAAACAGACGGGGAGCTGACCACCAAACAAAACAGACAGGGAGTGGACCACCAAACAAAACAGATGGGGAGCGGACCACCAAACAAAACAGACAGGGAGTGGACCACCAAACAAAACAGATGGGGAGCGGACCACCAAACAAAACAGATGGGGAGCGGACCACCAAACAAAACAGACAGGGAGCGGACCACCAAACAAAACAGATGGGGAGCGGACCACCAAACAAAACAGACGGGGAGCGGACCACCAAACAAAACAGACAGGGAGTGGACCACCAAACAAAACAGATGGGGAGTGGACCACCAAACAAAACAGACAGGGAGCGGACCACCAAACAAAACAGATGGGGAGCGGACCACCAAACAAAACAGATGGGGAGCGGACCACCAAACAAAACAGATGGGGAGCGGACCACCAAACAAAACAGACGGGGAGCGGACCACCAAACAAAACAGACGGGGAGCGGACCACCAAACAAAACAGACAGGGAGTGGACCACCAAACAAAACAGATGGGGAGCGGACCACCAAACAAAACAGACAGGGAGCGGACCACCAAACAAAACAGATGGGGAGCGGACCACCAAACAAAACAGACGGGGAGCGGACCACCAAACAAAACAGACAGGGAGCGGACCACCAAACAAAACAGACGGGGAGCGGACCACCAAACAAAACAGACAGGGAGTGGACCACCAAACAAAACAGACAGGGAGCGGACCACCAAACAAAACAGACTGGGAGCGGACCACCAAACAAAACAGACTGGGAGCGGACCACCAAACAAAAAAGACAGGGAGAGGACCACCAAACAAACCTCTGCCATACGCCGATGTTATCAATGACATAACAATCGTCAACAATCGACAGTATATCTAAATGTCTAAATCTTAACTTTTAATGTCAACAATTTCTAAAAGATTCGTTCAATCACTGAATATTCTATTTCGCCTCAAATGTCCCCAGCGTTGTAAACAATCACTGTCCTGATCTAACATCTGCACTATTCTTAGGTCAGAGACTAAGGAGTTAGTCATGGTGGTTCTTGGGCGTAAAGATATGCCAGGACTTAGCAGGAAATTGAACCTAGTAGGTGTTCATGCATACTGACTAGCCAGCTTACTGTGCTATAGTCTAGGCATTACGCTATGGCTAAAGGCATTAGTCTCGGTCTATGCATACGACTCAAGATGTGCAAGCTGCAGAATTCAGCCTCACTATCTTATTAATCCTTTTTTATGATAGTGAGCATGAGAGAAAAGAGTAAGAGATTGATTTTAGGTGCTTCCAAGTAATGAGATACATACATGTATATTTTATCATTCTATAGTGCATATTAAATAGTCATATATTTATATTAATCTTATGTAGTGGTGTGCTGAATGTTATAAAAATTTTGTAAAAAATAAAAGAATGGTTTGAGCCTAATGTTTTGATCGTCTTTTGGGAACAATCTTAGAAGACATGCATATGGTTGCAATCTTTTGTTCCTGGTTAAGTAATCTACATCAAACATCCGCATAAGTTCCTTTGTAAGATCTCCAACACCAAGGGAAATTAAAAAAATTCATGTACGAACCATCCCTGTGGACCCCCAGCACAACTACAACATAATATTAGCACCATACATGCGACACTGACAGAGATACGAGGGAACAGACAGATAGAAACAACCACCAACGACTTTATTGCATAGATGTATAATAGGTTTAATAAAACAGTACTTTTGTTATAATCATCGAAAGAATTGACTTTGATTGATAGATCAGTAATTCTGAAACGAGACAAGAGAAATATTAATTGTGGATGAACCTTTTTGTATTGTATCTGCCTTCCAACAAGCACATACTGGCAAGTGTGTTGGGCATATCCACTGACAACCATGGGCTTAAGCGGCATCACATCACCCATACACTTGATTAATAATGACAGGCAGAAAGAATGTCAATTACAAGGAAGTGGCTGAAACTTGAAAGACTCGACTGGTCGTGAATGATTCAGCAGACTATCTTCACTGATTAGTTGTTCATAACATCATCCGCGTAATAGGTTATGGCAGCAATCATCACGCAATCGCCTGGCCCCAATCACCAGGTGTGACTATTGATAGCACCTCTGGGTGGGGTCAGTTTCTCAAGCTAGAAGCTTAACCAGCATGGTGTTAGCACAGATGACTGGCAGGTTTGTGTGCAACAGGGAGAACTGGCCCATGAATAGGTATCCACTACGACATGCTAGCTCTAGTATCCACTACGACATGCTGGCACTAGTATCCATTACGACATGCTAGCTCTAGTATCCACTACAACATGCTGGCACTAGTATCCACTACGACATGCTAGCTCTAGTATCCACTGCGACATGCTGGCACTAGTATCCACTACGACATGCTAGCTCTAGTATCCACTACGACATGCTAGCTCTAGTATCCACTACGACATGCTGGCACTAGTATCCATTACGACATGCTAGCTCTAGTATCCACTACAACATGCTGGCACTAGTATCCACTACGACATGCTAGCTCTAGTATCCACTGCGACATGCTGGCACTAGTATCCACTACGACATGCTAGCTCTAGTATCCACTACGGTATTTTTAATATAATAACAATTCAGGGACAATGGAAGAGTGGCCCAGCTGTGCCACTTCACCATTCATACACAGTATTAAAAAAACTACCAAATTATCCAATCTAACGACCTGTGCCACTTCACCATTCATACACAGTATTAAAAAAAACTACCAAATTATCCAATCTAACGACCTGTGCCACTTCACCATTCATACACAGTATTAAAAAAAACTACCAAATTATCCAATCTAACGACCTGTGCCACTTCACCATTCATACACACTATTAAAAAAATTACCAAATTATCCAATCTAACGACCAAAGTTTATTCTGTCAGTGATTTTAACAAAAATACACTCTTATTAAACCGACTGTGCATATATTCACACACCCCAAATTTTAACATCATTGAACCTGATTCGTGGGGGGGGCTAAATGAGTTGAGGAGGGAGCTGGAGCTTTAATCTGTCAGCTATACGTAGAAATGTGTTATTTATATGATATAGCTACAAGAAATGTGTTATTTATATGATATAGCTACAAGAAATGTGTTATTTATATGATATAGCTACAAGAAGTGTGTTATTTATATGATATAGCTACAAGAAATGTGTTATTTATATGATATAGCTACAAGAAGTGTGTTATTTATATGATATAGCTACAAGAAATGTGTTATTTATATGATATAGCTACAAGAAGTGCAACCTTTAAAAATTAACAGTTGAATGCATTTCCTCGAAACAATCTGTAAATACTATTGAGTTGCTTCGATGGTTGATGTTTAATCAAGCAAACACACAAGAATTTATTCGTGGTGATGCAAAGTAATGTCCCCACATGGCTTGCACCTGTTGTGAAATTGCTCATTGCGTAAAATGCTTGACAATAAACTATTTATCAATAATACAGGAGTCCCTTCTGCATTCTCGTCAAATGGGGTGTCATCATAAGCTAATTGTAGTAGGACTAGAGTAATGTGATAGCACACATCTACCTGAAAGTGACAGTTGAGCTTGAGGTACATATAGGTGAGAATGTCCCTGTCCTTCAGACTGTTACCATCACATATCATTTATACCATATTCAGCCATCATGGCAACACTGCCTACATGCACACAGAGTCAGCACATTTATATTCAACCACCATGGCAACACTGCCTACATGCACACAGAGTCAGCACATTTATTTTCAACCACCATGGCAACACTGCCTACATGCACTCAGAGTCAGCACATTTATATTCAGCCACCATGGCAACACTGCATACATGCACTCAGAGTCAGCACATTTATTTTCAGCCATCATGGCAACACTGCCTACATGCACTCAGAGTCAGCACATTTATATTCAGCCACCATGGCAACACTGCCTACATGCACTCAGAGTCAGCACATTTATATTCAACCACCATGGCAACACTGCCTACATGCACTCAGAGTCAGCACATTTATATTCAGCCACCATGGCAACACTGCCTACATGCACTCAGAGTCAGCACATTTATATTCAGCCACCATGGCAACACTGCATACATGCACTCAGAGTCAGCACATTTATTTTCAGCCATCATGGCAACACTGCCTACATGCACACAGAGTCAGCACATTTATGTTCAGCCACCATGGCAACACTGCCTACATGCACTCAGAGTCAGCACATTTATTTTCAACCACCATGGCAACACTGCCTACATGCACACAGAGTCAGCACATTTATTTTCAGCCACCATGGCAACACTGCCTACATGCACTCAGAGTCAGCACATTTATTTTCAGCCATCATGGCAACACTGCATACATGCACTCAGAGTCAACACATTTATATTCAGCCATCATATTCAGCCATCACTCCAGCACAACTTTTGATTCAATCCTTTAGAAGGGTTAGTATAATTCTGTGCAAACACTAGCAGTGAGAAATCAGTAAAAGTAAATTGCAATTAGCCATGGTCTAGGTATGACCAGGCCAGATCTGAACCAGGCATATGAAGACTCTTCTGACAAACTGCCCATAAAACCAAAGGATTTAATCCTTCAAAAGGATCTGTGGCTTTTCTGAGCAAACACTAGCAGTGACTGGCCAGTGAGCAGTGAGATACCAATAAAAGTAAATTGCAATTAACCATGCCCATATGGAAAGACCTGTTGCTTTTCTGTACAAACACTAGTAGTGACATTCATGACGATTCCGATTCCACTCAATGTGATTCCGACTCTGATTCCACTCCAAATGATTCTGATTCCAATTCCACTAAATTAACTCCAGACGATTCCGACTCCGATTCCGACTGCAATAAATTAACGCCAAACGACTCTGATTCCGACTACGGAATCGGAGTCGGAATCGTCCTTTGATTTCGAATCCGGAGTTTGAATCGCCCCAGGTCTAACCCTACATATACCCTACATATGCCCTACATAAATTTAACCCAGGCTGTCACTGGCCAGTGAGCTACAAATACATTTGACTACAAATACATTTGAATTAATTGTGTAATAGTTTCAAAGAATAATTTTAATTGTCTGTCTAAAGGCCTGAATAGAAAACAAATTTTGGAGAGAAAAACATGCTTGCAGCCATATCACCTTTTTGTCTTGAATAAAGCACCTCTTATGAGAGTCTACCCCAAGGGAGCCCAAGTTACCCCATACATTTATAAAACAACTGACAGTGATAGAGTCAGGAGTATGCAACAAATTGGGTTTTTAAAACAAGGTTTAACAAGATTGTCACCCATAGCAACAATGGTCAGGTGACAAGTGGACAAGGAGCTCCAGGTGACAAGTGGACAAGGAGCTCCAGGTGACAAGTGGACAAGGAGCTCCAGGTGACAAGTGGACAAGGAGCTCCAGGTGGCAAGTGGACAAAGAGCTCCAGGTGACAAGTGGACAAGGAGCTCCAGGTGACAAGTGGACAAGGAGCTCCAGGTGACAAGTGGACAAGGAGCTCCAGGTGGCAAGTGGACAAAGAGCTCCAGGTGACAAGTGGACAAGGAGCTCCAGGTGGCAAGTGGACAAAGAGCTCCAGGTGGCAAGTGGACAAGGAGCTCCAGGTGACAAGTGGACAAGGAGCTCCATGTGACAAGTGGACAAGGAGCTCCAGGTCGCAAGTGGACAAACAGCTCCAGGTGGCAAGTGGACAAGGAGCTCCAGGTGGCAAGTGGACAAGGAGCTCCATGTGGCAAGTGGACAAGGAGCTCCAGGTGGCAAGTGGACAAAGAGCTCCAGGTGGCAAGTGGACAAGGAGCTCCAGGTGGCAAGTGGACAAGGAGCTCCAGGTCGCAAGTGGACAAGGAGCTCCAGGTGGCAAGTGGACAAGGAGCTCCAGGTAGCAAGTGGACAAGGAGCTCCATGTGACAAGTGGATAAAGAGCTCCCGGTGGCAAGTGGACAAAGAGCTTGAGGTTGCAAGTGGACAAGGAGCTCCAGGTGGCAAGTGGACAAAGAGCTTGAGGTGGCAAGTGGACAAGGCGCTCCAGGTGGCAAGTGGACAAGGAGCTCCAGGTGACAAGTGGACAAGGAGCTCCAGGTGGCAAGTGGACAAGGAGCTCCAGGTGGCAAGTGGACAAGGAGCTCCAGGTGGCAAGTGGACAAGGAGCTCCAGGTCGCAAGTGGACAAAGAGCTACAGGTGGCAAGTGGACAAGGAGCTCCAGGTGGCAAGTGGACAAGGAGCTCCATGTGACAAGTGGACAAAGAGCTCCAGGTGGCAAGTGGACAAAGAGCTTGAGGTTGCAAGTGGACAAGGCGCTCCAGGTTGCAAGTGGACAAGGAGCTTGAGGTTGCAAGTGGACAAGGAGCTCCAGGTGGCAAGTGGACAAAGAGCTTGAGGTGGCAAGTGGACAAGGAGCCATTAGCCTATCCAGAGTGTATCAGATCTGTCAGTTCTGTTTTAAACAAATTCACACTGGCTTACTGGCATTTACACAACCAGTAACTAATCGGTTCCATTCATTTATCATCCTCTATGAGAAAGGTCCTTTCCATACTCAGTTCTTCTGCTAATGATACTTTCTGCTGTCCAGTTCTTCTACTTTCCCTAATTTCCGTAATACACGCTGTCATTTGTAAATGCATAACTGAAATGGAAAGAAATGATTTGGGTCATTTGATGACATTTGATGAGACCACCCCTGGGGTTTCCTTTAAAGTAAGAGCTTTCTCTCCAGTTGCTCCAGCCAACAACGGGGGGGGGAGTAGACATTTGTTATCCCAACATATGACATCATTAGAATAATGAATGGCGTCCATTGTCTAAGTCCTCGGAGTGTACTAATGTTTCTGCCCGGACAAGCACTAGTAAGTGTGAGACACATCTTTGCCAACCCTGAGTGGTGCACACCTGTAAGAACTAAAGCAGAAATCCATAAGACCCACAAACGAACCCGTATGATTATCTACATGCACTGGTTTGCCACTCACACTCAAAAGGAGTTTGATGTACAAACTGGGATACATTGATTAGTTATTACCAGACTTTGTCACAGCTGACTGGACAGCTAAATATTCACAAGTCTTTTCCACAGCTAACTGGACACAGCTAAACATTCACTAGACTTTGCCACAGCTGACTAGACACAGCTAAACATTCACTAGACTTTGCCACAGCTGAGTAGACACAGCTAAACATTCACTAGACTTTGCCACAGCTGACTAGATACAGCTAAACATTCACTAGACTTTGCCACAGCTGAGTAGACACAGCTAAACATTCACCAGACTTTGCCACAGCTGACTAGACACAGCTAAACATTCACTAGACTTTGCCACAGCTGAGTAGACACAGCTAAACATTCACCAGACTTTGCCACAGCTGACTAGATACAGCTAAACATTCACTAGACTTTGCCACAGCTGAGTAGACACAGCTAAACATTCACTAGACTTTGCCACAGCTGACTAGACACAGCTAAACATTCACTAGACTTTGCCACAGCTGAGTAGACACAGCTAAACATTCACTAGACTTTGCCACAGCTGACTAGATACAGCTAAACATTCACTAGACTTTGCCACAGCTGAGTAGACACAGCTAAACATTCACCAGACTTTGCCACAGCTGACTAGACACAGCTAAACATTCACTAGACTTTGCCACAGCTGACTAGACACAGCTAAACATTCACCAGACTTTGCCACAGCTGACTAGATACAGCTAAACATTCACTAGACTTTGCCACAGCTGAGTAGACACTGCTAAACATTCAGGAGACTGCCACAGCTGACTGAACACAGCTAAATATTCACCAGACTTTGCCACAGCTGACTGAACACAGGTATTTTTAACTGACTCTGTTATTCACTGCCATGTGATGCAAGCTATATCCCATAATGCCTTGCTAAGAATGCACAAAACATTTAAACGGTATGTCTCCTATGCCCATAAGACTGTCAAAAATTTAGAAATTCTATAATAATAAAAGTTATGGGTAAACCATAATAGTTGACACGCTTGTACATGAACAGTTTGTTTAGTATTAAAACAGACACGCAAGAGGAACAACATGTATCAAGTGCCATCTTGTGATGCACATGTGCATAATCGAACAACAGTTACTCTTCCCAGAATGCATTCCATACGCACACAAAAATGAGTTGATTTGTACAGGTTTCTGCTGCACCACTGCAGGGCAGCATTCTTATGACGTCCTAGAACATCTCGCCAGGCCTTTTATGAGGTAATAATTACCAGGAAATTGGTGCGCCCAACAAAAGAATACAGGCGTGCGTGCTTCAGGCAGTAGGTGGGAAACACAGGTGGTAAAAAACAGCATGGCAATTTCCATTTAGGAGCAAGCTTGTTTATTAATATTGTTTCACCAATGGACAGAAATGAGCCTTTGAGAGGTATGTGGATATAACTATTCCAAGAAGCGCAGTGAAATAGCATAATCATAAAATGTTTCTGTGCTCTGTGTTAAATGGTTCATGTCAAACAACAGTGTAGTTTCAAAGAATTTCATGATGGATTAAATTATTGTTGAATTATTGGAAAGACACCTCATACAATGCCTGTCTGTATTTTTTTAAGGCCACCAAATATTTAGCTGTGTAAACATGTTGAGTGGTTATGGTTATTACTTGTTATGGTTATGGTTGTTACTTGTTATAATTCAAGGTATTGCTGGGTACAGAAAAGAGAATGCATGTACATTGTACTGAGTTCTTTAGAAATATATATCAATCATTTTTAAAGAATTGTATTTTATTGTTAATATAATATTCAGATTTTTCCCTAAATGGAGTACCAAACCCTTATTTATAATGTTATCATTCTTTCATTAATTACCTTTGCTCTTTTTTCAAGAATTGACATTCATCTTTAGTTATATACGCCCTCCCATTACTAAACAAACACATTTATCCTAGAACCAGATTACCAGGCATCACAAATACCTGAGTAAAATGTGTCAGCAGATGTTTATACAGCCTACCTTGTGGCCACATTGCAGATGTGAAGGAGAGGACGAACTGTGAGTTCTGAAAGTTCTTGAGTGCACTAGTTGCAAGCACTAGTAACTGTCCGTCTTTATGGATGAGGTCATCAGATAACAGTATTGCAATTAGCAGTATTCCCAAACAGGTTCACAGTCAAAGATTTGGAGGTTTTGTACAAACATTTCTGGCCACATTCTGAGAGCATGCACATAATACGTTTGTAAAATAGGTTTTCTCTATTTAAAAATTTGTGTTGCCTGAACAGTCAAGTAATATGTAGTGTGTGAATAGTTAAATAATATGTGTGTAGTGTGTGACTACCTGGTAGTTAAGTAATATGTAGTGAGAATAGTGAAGTAATATGTAGTGTGTGAATAGTGAAGTAATATGTAGTGTGTGGACAGTTAAGTAATATGCGCATTCGTTTTAATAAATGAGTGCAAACTTTTGTTAAAATCACAAAAGAATTGACATTGATCATTAGATCGGTAACTTGCAAAAGTGTAAACAATAGGCTTATGTAATTTTACATAGAACCAGACCACTTATGTCATTTTACATAGAACCAGACCACTTATGTCATTTTACATACAGCCAGACCAGTTATATGTCATTTTACATACAGCCAGACCACTTTTGTCATTTTACATAGAACCAGACCACTTATGTCATTTTACATAGAATCAGACCACTTATGTCATTTTACATACAGCCAGACCACTTATGTCATTTTACACAGAGCCAGACCACTTTTGCCCTTTTTTCCACTGAATTTTGAGAGGATCTGGTTAAAATAATGTAACAGTTTGTCCTATGATTTCATCAAAGTTAATTAGCACAATTGTTATAGTGGATACTAGGTAGGTTTGATTTTTTTTAGTGTGAAATAGTTCTAAAACGAGATTACCAGGTAGTGAAAAGAATTTATTTGCGGAAGGAATGTTAAAGTGACTGTAACAGGACTTAATTCTACAGGGTCTTGTCAGGTTTGGTACAAGTTGTATCCTGGCGTTGGTAGAAGAGTTACAGTGTTGAGGTGATGTCATATATGTTAGGCCTGCTCACTTTCCTGTGGCAAAAAATTACTGGCACAGGAAGCAACATCATAGGCTGGGAGACAGGAGCCTGGGAGATGGGAGACAGGAGGCTGGGAGACGGGAGCATGGGAGGCTGGGAGACGGGAGGCTGGGAGACAGGAGGCTGGGAGACGGGAGGCTGGGAGACAGGAGGCTGGGAGACGGGAGCATGGGAGGCTGGGAGACGGGAGGCTGGGAGACAGGAGGCTGGGAGACGGGAGGCTGGGAGACAGGAGGCAGAAAGCCTCTGCGCCCAAACACCAAGCAGGAGCTATCAAGCCAAGGCACTTCGGATATCCCAAAACCCTCGCCCTCTGTAATGCCTTGATTTTGTGGAATAAATATCTCAGCCATGCGAGAACAAAGGTCATCTTGACATTGAGGTTTTTTAACCAGGAGAATATTGATATTAACAAGTCATATTCCCAGAATTGGTTTTGTCCAGTGATGGTGTCTATCAGGAAATGACCATGCTTGTCAAATGGTCAGTAACTACTGGCCTGGTCAGACCATTCATTTTGAGGCAACATGATCAAATAGAAATAAAACACACACTATGATCACAGCAGGACATAAGTGAAGATGGCATTTGACCCTGAGCCCATAAGTCACCAGTAAACTGGTTGCCTGTCACTTCAGATAAGGTATCCTTAGATCCCACAGTAGTGGAAGAAAGATGGCTGTAGCCAGACAGACTTTACAAATTACGCACATGTTGGAAGTGTCACTCAATCCAGACTTGTCCATGTGAAATATCACACATCATTTTAGCATTGCAGTAGAGTCAATTTGTTCTTCTGAGCTGTTTTCTTGTTTTTTTTCTATTGGGTTGTTTCCAGACGAGACAGGAACACACAGCATGGGCGGGAATAGATTTCTGCCTGGAGTAAATTGCCTGCCTGTGGCACAAGATGAACAAGTCTTTTACATGCAGTGTTGAGATGGGATTAAGAAGTAATATTATTGAGATTTTTTTATAATCTCAGCATTTGGTTTCCAAGATATAAAAGATTTAAGTACATTCCATGTTTGTTATCACCTAAAATTGACAGATTGGTGATTAGTAAATTAACTAACTATATTGCATGTGGTTTTTTCATAGGAATGTAAGTAGAAGAATGAGAGAGTGTTAGTAAAAGAACAGTGTAGATTGGATGCAAGAGAGAACGGGACGGTGGGGCATATCCACACCCCTCAGGTATAATCCGCCCTAGGTAATAAGCCATGTATGCCAGAAGGGTATAATTTGGCCTGGATAACTACTATATGTAGTAGTTAATAAAAGAGTACAACTCTAATAAGAAAAATATACATTTAGCAAAATGTAAACTGTGCAGCTATGTCCAAGTACTCTGGGATAGCGGGACATAACACGACGGGAACAATACTGAACAATACATGTTGTTTGAAACCAATTAACACCTGGGTGTAGATAATTAAATAAGTAGGCCCTCTATTATTATGGGGTATTATTACAATGTCTACATCATACTACAGTAATATCTAAAAACAATTATATTCTTTCCAGCTGTCACACGCTGCTGTGTGGGTGTCTCCTACACTACCAGTTGGTGAAGATAAATATTTTGTTAAACCTGTTTATGATAGTGAAGTTTATTTGTGCTACAAAAACAACAGTTTACGACGACATCAGCACACCTGTGTCCACACCTGTGTCCACACCTGTGTCCACACCTGTGTCCACACCTGTGTCCACACCTGTGTCCACACCTGTGTCCACACCTGTGTCCACACCTGTGTCCACACCTGTGTCCACACCTGTGTCCACACCTGTGTCCACACCTGTGTCCACACCTGTGTCCACACCTGTGTCCACACCTGTGTCCACACCTGTGTCCACACCTGTGTCCACACCTGTGTCCACACCTGTGTCCACACCTGTGTCCACACCTGTGTCCACACCTGTGTCCACACCTGTGTCCACACCTGTGTCCACACCTGTGTCCACACCTGTGTCCACACCTGTGTCCACACCTGTGTCCACACCTGTGTCCACACCTGTGTCCACACCTGTGTCCACACCTGTGTCCACACCTGTGTCCACACCTGTGTCCACACCTGTGTCCACACCTGTGTCCACACCTGTGTCCGTGTATTATGTTGGGTGCAACTTGTGTTTAAGTATAAATGTAAAATTACATAAACATTTAGTGTAAAAGTGTTTTATTTGCTAATTTATTACACATGATAATAAAGTAAAATTGCATGTTCAGACATTTGTTGTTTATGTTGGGTGCTGTTGGATGACATAGTTCTGAAATCATGGACCATATGGTGTGGTTAATAATGAGGTGTGCAGACATGCCTCAATATGCCCTATCTTCCCCTATTAATTTCAACAGAGGAAGATCAATGAATGGAACATGAATGGGTGTGAATGCATTTAACGACAGTATTGACATATCTCATAATGACAGGTTGCTCGTAGATGAAAAATTGTTGGACTCTCGATGAGCCAATGGCTTCCTTGTCCACTTGACATCTGGGGTTTTGCTTTGGACAGCATCTGGGATGCTGCTGTCTACCTCACCACCAGTTCTGTAGACTCCTTTACTGGCCATAGTTCAGTGGTACATAAAGTTCACTGACAGTTTGAGTGAGTGGACACTCTACCAATCTAGAGTGGACATTGTGGTCATTGACTGGAAGAACATCTCCCTAGAATGGGTGTGGGATTAATGAACAATGTTGCACTCTATGTATTGAGCACACAGTGATGTCTTTGGTCAGTACTTGCAGGCTGCTGGTCTTACGGATGGAGGCTCTGTGTCTACATCACAAGCTGCTGGACGAATATAGCTTAGTCAAATAGTCATGTTTACAGCAGAAACATGTCAGGCTTGGACTGTTTGTTTTCTACTGGATCCAGTGCAGATAGTAGCACCAGATAAGACGCTTCAGACTAACAATAGCCAGCTGTGTAAATCATCAAGGCTGTGCTTGATCTTCACAATGATTGTTAGTTTTAGCACAGAACAATGCTGGATTTTATTTTTAGATATTGCATTGTTTTGGATACGCTGGGGGTAATGGTATGCTATTCAATGAAAATTGTTGTTATTGTATAAAAATAGTTCCTGCTCCAGGGTATCTGATAGTGACTAGGCAGAAATGGAAAAAAAATTTACTCTGTGAACAAGAAACTGTCAACTTTCAATGTTATCAGTTATAAGGCCAGATAAATCACCTCCTGGTTTAAAATACATGATTATAACAGAATCAAATTAAGTAGTCTTAAACTCGATCCAATTGCACATGTTTTTTTCAAAGACTGCCAAGATAAGGTTGATACAGAAAGATTAAACATATCAATAGAGAAACCATGAGTCCACCTTGAAACAAAGTCACTGAGTATATATGACATTCTAATTTAGGCAAGGAATGTAAAATAAGGTTATCTTGCACCCAAAGTAAAATAATTATATTTCTTTGCTGTACACAAGTCTCACTTGCACGGGCAATGAGGTAGAGAACCTGAAAGAGAGGCTACTTAACCTAATCATAATTATGCCTGTCATTATTGAAAATACCACTAACATACAGAACATTTCATGACTGCATTATTGCCATATATCTCTCAATAATAGATGATTTGTACCTTTTTTTGAACATAGAATTATTTTGACAATTGCCTAGGCATGCAGATACACTATTCCACAGTTTGACTCCAACTGTAGTCATACGCATAGCCTTCTGCTCCAGTCTTCAGTCCATGCAGGTTGTATGTGATTTACATTGAGTAGCACTTTGTTTATACAGCAAGTTGGTCATTTTCAAAAGGATGGTAAGGAGTTCACATTTTTTTAATTGGTGATATTGTTTGAACAGTAGCATATTTTTATTTATTTAATATTTTCTCTGTTCTGAATGTGTTTTTGTAAATTGAGACTCGTATTAAAACTGTGTATGCTGTACAGATTGATCCGTGGGTCTCATTTTTGGTAAGCTTTGTAGCAATTTGGTCTAAATAAACCGTGTATATTTATTGTCTTCGTTCACCCAGCGTCGTACTCTAGCATCACATTCATTCAGTTTTCCTGGCACCAGATTTGGCTGTTTCCAAGCTTTATGTAACACATAAATCATCACTGTTTCAGCAAACAGTTGGAGTTAATCAGATTTTATCAATTGTTTATCATTAGCCAGACACGTGTTTAAAGCGTCACTCGGCCACCACATCAGAAACTGATGCATGCAGGCAAATTGTACAGGTCTCAAGCAAAGTAAACTCATTCTTGGCATTACCAGGCAAAAAACGCTCAGTTTTACACTGCCAATCAGTAATTCATTCAATCCTGTGGACATAAACATTGCTGTTTCCCCGTCCTAAAGTAGGCCACTTTTCCACAAACTGACTGTTCCGGTGGGATATCGATAAATGAGTTTTTTACCATTGTTCATCGTTTTAAGCTCTGATAATGGAATGACTGATTCCCCTTGGGAAGTATATAAATATAGAGCGCTAGTCTCTAGACACTTGTGCTACTATTGCAGTGTTGTCTACCACAGGTGTCAGCATCGTAGGAAATAATTTGGTGTTACTACTGCATTTGCTAATCATTTGTACATTCTCATAGGGTACTGGCTGACATAAATTGAAACAGTAACAAATGATCACTCTGTATTGAGCACACAGTGATGTATTTGGTCAGTACTTGCAGGCTGCTGGTCTTACGGGATGGAGGCTCTGTGTCTACATCACAAGCTGCTGGACGAATATAGCTTAGTCAAATAGTCATGTTTACAGCAGAAACATTTGTTTGTTTTCTACTGGATCCAGTGCAGATAGTAGCACCAGATAAGACGCTTCAGACTAACAATAGTTTAAATCTGTGTAAATCATCAAGGCCGTGCTTGATCTTCAAATTGATTATTAGTTTTGGCACAGAACAATGCTGGATTTTATTTACAATGTTGATCAGTGATTTTGCTTATCAACATTCTGGTTGAAGCTTCTAGGTTGTTAATTAGAGTATGGATGAGAGTCGCTGAGAGTGGATGAGAGTCGATGAGAGTCGCTGAGAGTGCATGAGAGTCGCTGAGAGTGCATGAGAGTCGCTGAGAGTGGATGAGAGTACATGAGAGTCGCTAAGAGTGGATGAGAGTCACTGAGAGTTGCTGAGAGTGCATGAGAGTCGCTGAGAGTGGATGAGAGACACTGAGAGTGGATGAGAGTCGCTGAGAGTGTATGAGAGTCGCTGAGAGTGCATGAGAGTCGCTGAGAGTGGATGAGAGTACATGAGAGTGGATGAGAGTCGCTGAGAGTCACTGAGAGTCACTGAGAGTGCATGAGAGTTGCTGAGAGTGGATGAGAGTGCATGAGAGTCACTGAGAGTCGCTGAGAGTGGATGAGAGACACTGAGTGTGCACGAGACTGCAGCTAATGCTGAGGTGCAGCGTCACTTAATTACTGGCTTATTTGAGTTCCTCAAATCACAATGACCCTCCAAATGTTTCTATCTTGCAATCTTAATTTCCTCTTTTTCCCAACCTGTGCTACGTGTGAAGATGCCAGTGTGTGACATCTTGACGCGTGACATCTGAAAAGTGGCACAGGTTTGGAAAAAGAGGAAACTAAGTCTGCAGCAACATCATACAGGATTAACCAAGTATTTCTTGCCGTAAACAGCAGTTTTGCAGTCCAATTAACTATTGACATCAAGTGACCAGCAAATCCCAATGACCACCAGAGCCCAATGACCACCAGAGCCCAATGGCCGCCAGAGCCCAATGACTGCCAGAGCCCAATGACCACCAGATCCCAATGACGACCAGAGCCCAATGACCACCAGAGCCCAATGACCACCAGAGCCCAATGGCCGCCACCGCCCAATGACCACCAGAGCCCAATGGTCGCCCTGTTGTCCACACGGGGGGTAAATGTGTGGCCTGCTGTGGACTCTACTTTCAACCACACAAGTTCGATCAATTTTGCCAATTGCATGTGAACATGATTGAATGAGTGAACCACTTTGCTAAGGACCTATGTATGCTTGATTTATGACTGTGTGGATTATACAAATTAAAGAACCAGGAGCTGGTTTTTGTGACATGCATGTAGCTCTAAAAGTTTACATGTAGATCTGGAGGGTTGTAGGTTTGTTTGATATGCAGATAGCAAGAGAAGTGGTTGGGGAGTGCTGGCAGAGGCAGTGCAGCCACGCCTGATAGTGGGGATATATTTATGGCAGCAGAGTGGATATACGGATTTGTGGTTGAGCAGCAGGTAATTAGAGAGCTTTGGTGCACTATTTGCATTCTGGTTCTCTCTCATACTTCTGCTCTTGTACTCCCTTGCTCTCTCATACTTTCTGCTCTTGTACTCCCTTGCTCTCTCATACTTTCTGCTCTTGTACTCCCTTGCTCTCTCATACTTCTGCTCTTCTCCCTTGCTTTCTCATTCTTCTGCTCTTCTCTCTTGCTCTCTCATACTTCTGCTCTTCTCCCTTGCTCTATCATCCTTTTGCCCATCTCTTCCCTTGCTCTCTTGTACTTCTGCTCTTCTCCCTTGCTCTCTCATGGTTCTGCTTTTCTCCTCCATTGCTCTCTCATATTTCTGCTCTTCATCTTCCATGACAGCTCATGCCTCTGTGAACTGGGTGTATTCACACCAATGGTGGGTTAGAAATAGAGACCACCACTCTGTGAGTCCACGACAATAGAGACCACCACTCTGTGAGTCCACGACAATAGAGACCACCACTCTGTGAGTCCACGACAATAGAGACCACCACTCTGTGAGTCCACGACAATAGAGACCACCACTCTGTGAGTCCACGACAATAGAGACCACCACTCTGTGAGTCCACGACAATAGAGACCACCACTCTGTGAGTCCACGACAATAGAGACCACCACTCTGTGAGTCCACGACAATAGAGACCACCACTCTGTGAGTCCACGACAATAGAGACCACCACTCTGTGAGTCCACGACAATAGAGAC
Organism: Lamellibrachia columna; assembly: GCA_963662155.1. Lineage (NCBI taxonomy): Eukaryota > Metazoa > Annelida > Polychaeta > Sabellida > Siboglinidae > Lamellibrachia > Lamellibrachia columna. Next base: position 40,475,863 of record OY759271.1, on the reverse strand, counting down.
CACCACTCTGTGAGTCGATGACAATAGAGACCACCACTGTGTGAGTCGATGACAATAGAGACCACCACTGTGTGAGTCCACGACAATAGAGACCACCACTCTGTGAGTCCACTACAATAGAGACCACCACTCTGTGAGTCAACGACAATAGAGACCACCACTCTGTGAGTCCACGACAATAGAGTCCACCACTCTGTGAGTCCACGACAATAGAGACCACCACTCTGTGAGTCCACGACAATAGAGACCACCACTCTGTGAGTCCATGACAATAAAGACCACCACTTTGTGAGTCCATGACAATAGAGTCCACCACTCTGTGAGTCCACGACAATAGAGACCACCACTGTGTGAGTCCATGACAATAGAGTCCACCACTCTGTGAGTCCACGACAATAGAGACCACCACTGTGTGAGTCCATGACAATAGAGACCACCACTCTGTGAGTCCACGACAATAGAGACCATACATACAATAATACATACAATAATACATACATACATACATACATACATACATACATACATACATACATACATACATACATACAATAATACATACATACATACATACATACATACATACAATAATACATGTATACAATAATACATACATACATACAATAATACATACATGCATACAATAATACATACATACATACAATAATACATACATACATACATACATACATACATACATACATACATACATACAATGATACATACATGCATACAATAATACATACATACATACATACATACATACATACAATAATGCATACATACAATAATACATACATACATACATACATACATACATACATACATACAATAATACATGCATACAATAATACATACATACATACATACATACATACATACATACATACATACATACATACATACATACATACATACAATAATACATACATACATACATACATACATACATACATACATACAATAATACATACATACATACATACATACATACAATAATACATATATGCATACAATAATACATACAATAATACATACATGCATACAATAATACATAAATACATACATACAATAATATATACATGCATACAATAATACATACATACATACATACATACATACATACATACATACATACATACATACATACATACATACATACAATAGAGTCCACCACTCTGTGAGTCCATGACAATAGAAACCACCACTTTGTGAGTCCATGACAATAGAGTCCATCACTCTGTGAGTCCACGACAATATAGACCACCACTCTGTGAGTCCATGACAATAGAAACCACCACTTTGTGAGTCCATGACAATAGAGTCCATCACTCTGTGAGTCCACGACAATAGAGACCACCACTCTGTGAGTCCACGACAATAGAGACCACCACTCTGTGAGTCAACGACAATAGAGACCACCACTCTGTGAGTCCACGACAATAGAGTCCACCACTCTGTGAGTCCACGACAATAGAGACCACCACTCTGTGAGTCCACGACAATAGAGACCACCACTCTGTGAGTCCATGACAATAAAGACCACCACTTTGTGAGTCCATGACAATAGAGTCCACCACTCTGTGAGTCCACGACAATAGAGACCACCACTGTGTGAGTCCATGACAATAGAGACCACCACTCTGTGAGTCCACGACAATAGAGACCACCACTGTGTGAGTCCATGACAATAGAGACCACCACTCTGTGAGTCCACGACAATAGAGACCATACATACAATAATACATACAATAATACATACATACATACATACATACATACATACATACATACAATAATACATACATACATACATACAATAATACATGTATACAATAATACATACATACATACAATAATACATACATGCATACAATAATACATACATACATACAATAATACATACATACATACATACATACATACATACATACATACATACATACATACATACAATGATACAAACATGCATACAATAATACATACATACATACATACATACATACATACAATAATGCATACATACAATAATACATACATACATACATACATACATACATACATACATACATACATACATACATACATACAATAATACATGCATACAATAATACATACATACATACATACATACATACATACATACATACATACATACATACATACATACATACATACAATAATACATACATACATACATACATACATACATACATACATACATACAATAATACATACATACATACATACATACATACATACATACATACATACATACATACATACATACATACATACAATAATACATACATACATACATATATACATACATACATACATACATACAATAATACATACATACATACATACATACATACATACAATAATACATACATGCATACAATAATACATACAATAATACATACATGCATACAATAATACATAAATACATACATACAATAATATATACATGCATACAATAATACATACATACATACATACATACATACATACATACATACATACATACATACATACATACATACATACAATAGAGTCCACCACTCTGTGAGTCCATGACAATAGAAACCACCACTTTGTGAGTCCATGACAATAGAGTCCATCACTCTGTGAGTCCACGACAATAGAGACCACCACTGTGTGAGTCCATGACAATAGAGACTACCACTCTGTGAGTCCACGACAATAGAGACCATACATACAATAATACATACAATAATACATACATACATACATACAATAAAACATGCATACAATAATACATACATACATACAATAATGCATACATGCATACAATAATACATACATACATACAATAATACATACATACATACATACATACATACATACAATGATACATACATGCATACAATAATACATACATACATACAATAATGCATACATACAATAATACATACATACATACATACATACATACATACATACATACATACATACATACAATAATACATGCATACAATAATACATACATACATACATACATACATACATACATACATACATACATACATACATACATACAATAATACATACATACATACATACATACATACATACATACATACATACATACATACAATAATACATACATACATACATACATACAATAATACATACATGCATACAATAATACATACAATAATACATACATGCGTACAATAATACATAAATACATACATACAATAATATATACATGCATACAATAATACATACATACATACATACATACATACATACATACATACATACATACATACATACATACATACATACATACAATAATACATACATGCATACAATAATACATACATACAATAATACATACATGCATACAGTAATACATACATACATGCATGCTTACCTATAATAATACATACATGCAATAATATATACATGCAATAATATATACATGCATGCATACATACAATAATACATACATACAATAATATATACATGCAATAATATATACATGCAATAATATATATACATATGGTAATACAGGTGAACAAAATTGCCCAAGTGTTGAAATAGCAGTAGTTGGACTAGAACATCTGTCATGTCCAACTCGTACTTCTGCTTCAGCCAGTTGTTACTGGTTGAAGCCTGTCCATTCACAGTTGTTACTGGTTGAAGCCTGTCCATTCACAGTTGTTACTGGTTGAAGCCTGTCCGTTCACAGATGACATTCTGGCCTCTGAAGTAGGTGTAAATAAACAAGAAACAGGAAAAACATGACTGAACTATACAATTGTCTGTGCATGATATCTGTCATATCATGATATCTGTCATATCATGATATCTGTCATATCATTTTCTTGATTGCCCTATTCATAGCATATTCTATTTATGCATATAAGTAATCTATTACTGGTCTGTTGATTGGTTCTTTATTTAGATTTAGTTCTGCTCTACATAAGAAGGTGGTCATAAAGGTTCAGTACGTGATGTATAATGATGCTGACAAAGTGGACATGAGCATCCTCTCATTCCAGTTGCATGTCATCACTCTCATTCGTCAGGTACAGTTTGCACATGAACACCCAGTTGTCACAAATTACTATTGACTATGTGACATCAACGCTTATTACATATGTGTTCTTAATGTCAACATCTGTGTGGTCTAACCTTTTTGGTATCTGCAAGGAGGTTTCAGTTTGATGTTGGTTGCAAAAGTAGCCTTTTCTAGAAGCATATATTTCTTATAAAGTAGTCAATTTGATCTGTTCTGAAGCCCTAGGTGATTAGGCTTTATACAGTAGGCAAAGCAGCAACACTTGTAGGGCAAGGAAATGATGGCTGTTGTGTCAATCTTATGGTGATTGCATGGCAAGGAAATTATGTATGTGTTAACTTATTATCTGGCATTTGAATAGGAGCATCTATCATACAAGCAGACAGGCACAGTACACTACTGAACTTCCCATTGAATAGGGGCATCTATCATACAAGCAGACAGGCACAGTACACTACTGAACTTCCCATTGAATAGGAGCATCTATCATACAAGCAGACAGGCACAGTACACTACTGAACTTCCCATTGAATAGGAGCATCTATCATACAAGCAGACAGGCACAGTACACTACTGAACTTCCCATTGAATAGGGGCATCTATCATACAAGCAGTCAGGCACAGTACACTACTGAACTTCCCATTGAATAGGGGCATCTATCATACAAGCAGACAGGCACAGTACACTACTGAACTTCCCATTGAATAGGGGCATCTATCATACAAGCAGACAGGCACAGTACACTACTGAACTTCCCATTGAATAGGAGCATCTATCATACAAGCAGACAGGCACAGTACACTACTGAACTTCCCATTGAATAGGAGCATCTATCATACAAGCAGACAGGCACAGTACACTACTGAACTTCCCATTGAATAGGGGCATCTATCATACAAGCAGTCAGGCACAGTACACTACTGAACTTCCCATTGAATAGGGGCATCTATCATACAAGCAGACAGGCACAGTACACTACTGAACTTCCCATTGAATAGGGGCATCTATCATACAAGCAGACAGGCACAGTACACTACTGAACTTCCCATTGAATAGGAGCATCTATCATACAAGCAGACAGGCACAGTACACTACTGAACTTCCCATTGAATAGGGGCATCTATCATACAAGCAGTCAGGCACAGTACACTACTGAACTTCCCATTGAATAGGAGCATCTATCATACAAGCAGACAGGCACAGTACACTACTGAACTTCCCATTGAATAGGAGCATCTATCATACAAGCAGACAGGAACAGTACACTACTGAACTTCCCATTGAATAGGGGCATCTATCATACAAGCAGACAGGCACAGTACACTACTGAACTTCCCATTGAATAGGGGCATCTATCATACAAGCAGACAGGCACAGTACACTACTGAACTTCCCATTGAATAGGGGCATCTATCATACAAGCAGACAGGCACAGTACACTACTGAACTTCCCATTGAATAGGGGCATCTATCATACAAGCAGACAGGCACAGTACACTACTGAACTTCCCATTGAATAGGAGCATCTATCATACAAGCAGACAGGCACAGTACACTACTGAACTTCCCATTGAATAGGGGCATCTATCATACAAGCAGACAGGCACAGTACACTACTGAACTTCCCATTGAATAGGGTCATCTATCATACAAGCAGACAGGCACAGTACACTACTGAACTTCCCATTGAATAGGGGCATCTATCATACAAGCAGACAGGCACAGTACACTACTGAACTTCCCATTGAATAGGGGCATCTATCATACAAGCAGACAGGCACAGTACACTACTGAACTTCCCATTGAATAGGAGCATCTATCATACAAGCAGACAGGCACAGTACACTACTGAACTTCCCATTGAATAGGGGCATCTATCATACAAGCAGACAGGCACAGTACACTACTGAACTTCCCATTGAATAGGGGCATCTATCATACAAGCAGACAGGCACAGTACACTACTGAACTTCCCATTGAATAGGGGCATCTATCATACAAGCAGACAGGCACAGTACACTACTGAACTTCCCATTGAATAGGAGCATCTATCATACAAGCAGACAGGCACAGTACACTACTGAACTTCCCATTGAATAGGGGCATCTATCATACAAGCAGACAGGCACAGTACACTACTGAACTTCCCATTGAATAGGGGCATCTATCATACAAGCAGACAGGCACAGTACACTACTGAACTTCCCATTGAATAGGGGCATCTATCATACAAGCAGACAGGCACAGTACACTACTGAACTTCCCATTGAATAGGAGCATCTATCATACAAGCAGACAGGCACAGTACACTACTGAACTTCCCATTGAATAGGAGCATCTATCATACAAGCAGACAGGCACAGTACACTACTGAACTTCCCATTGAATAGGGGCATCTATCATACAAGCAGTCAGGCACAGTACACTACTGAACTTCCCATTGAATAGGAGCATCTATCATACAAGCAGACAGGCACAGTACACTACTGAACTTCCCATTGAATAGGGTCATCTATCATACAAGCAGACAGGCACAGTACACTACTGAACTTCCCATTGAATAGGAGCATCTATCATACAAGCAGACAGGCACAGTACACTACTGAACTTCCCATTGAATAGGGGCATCTATCATACAAGCAGACAGGCACAGTACACTACTGAACTTCCCATTGAATAGGGGCATCTATCATACAAGCAGACAGGCACAGTACACTACTGAACTTCCCATTGAATAGGGGCATCTATCATACAAGCAGACAGGCACAGTACACTACTGAACTTCCCATTGAATAGGGGCATCTATCATACAAGCAGACAGGCACAGTACACTACTGAACTTCCCATTGAATAGGAGCATCTATCATACAAGCAGACAGGCACAGTACACTACTGAACTTCCCATTGAATAGGGGCATCTATCATACAAGCAGACAGGCACAGTACACTACTGAACTTCCCATTGAATAGGAGCATCTATCATACAAGCAGACAGGCACAGTACACTACTGAACTTCCCATTGAATAGGAGCATCTATCATACAAGCAGACAGGCACAGTACACTACTGAACTTCCCATTGAATAGGAGCATCTATCATACAAGCAGACAGGCACAGTACACCACTGATCTTCCCATTGGAACCAATGATAAGAGTCGGTCAGTCAGTTCCACATTGTGTGCAAAATAACGAATCAGGTTTAATAAAAACTGTCCACTTTGAAGTTTGTCTTGTCACCGACCTTCAGTTTTCGAGAGAATCGACATAAAAGATGCTCCCCATCATTTGTTGTCCACACAAACTGGATCCTGTCTTCATACACAGGGATCCTTCCATCACTGACACAGGAATCCTTCCATCACTGACACAGGAATCCTTCCATTACTGACACAGGGATCCTTCCATCACTGACACAGGAATCCTTCCATTACTGACACAGGGATCCTTCCATCACTGACACAGGGATCCTTCCATCACTGACACAGGAATCCTTCCATCACTGACACAGGGATCCTTCCATCACTGACACAGGGATCCTTCCATCACTGACACAGGAATCCTTCCATCACTGACACAGGAATCCTTCCATCACTGACACAGGGATCCTTCCATCACTGACACGGGAATCCTTCCATCACTGACACAGGGATCCTTTCATCACTGACACAGGGATCCTTCCATCACTGACACAGGAATCCTTCCATCAATGACACAGAATCCTTCCATTACTGACACGCGTGTTTTTAAATATGGCCATATCCCTGTTCATAAATAATTTTCCTGGCAGCAAAAAAATACCAAAATCCCAAAATGACTGGCAATTCGTTCATATAATATGAACCAGGAAGTTAATAATCCGACTCCCAACTGATGGTCACCAGGGCATTTGGCAGGACTGATGGAAACATAAAACATAAATAAATAAATATTACTCTTATATAGTTACTACTGCAGTTTTCAAGCCACGCCAGTTTTTGACCCATTGAAATCTCGCTTCATATCACGTTAGAGACGTCCCAGCGTCTGTTTACGACAATAACGATACAGAGTCTTGTCTATATTATAAATTTTTATATATAATATAACATGGAACACATTTATGATATACATACCTTGATAAAAACTGACTTTGCATGCTTACCAGACATTATTATTGAGCGTCTGCTGCCGCAGACATGTGACAACAATAGCCCTTTTTGTGGTAGATGTATGGCAAGCCAGTCTTGTCATAAAAATAGGAATTATTGAAATGTTTTAAATATACGAGAACAAATGTACTACATTAACGTTATATATTCAATACAAGTATATGTGTATGTGTTTTATAAAGTGCTATGTCAAGCCTGGTTGTTATAAAATGTTGACATAATTGGAACAAAGTGGTATAATGAAAAAAGATTGTCTGTACGGCTTGCCATAAATATAGGTCGAATTCCACCGGTTTCCTGACTCGCGTGACATGGTTCAGACGTTCAACATTCGTAAGTTTTTCACTCAAAACAACTGTTTTAATAATTTGTTTGCATTGAATAAATGAAGTAGCTGTTGCTGATTTGGTATATCGATCTCTTACACAAAATATTTCTTCAGATTTTTTTTTAAATGGCATATTCTATTAAGTAGGTCGAAAACTACACTGACCAGTATATAGTAACAAATCTAATTACTCGAGGTGCTTCACATTGAAATTAAATTACATAACAAAAATTAATTACATGTAATTAAATAATTACATTACATTATAATTTAAATAACTTACATTACAATTATAATATTAAATTACATTACAATTTTATAATTAAATTACATAAAAATAAAATTGTCTTGATAGACCAACAAATATGTCATTCAATGTAATATCAGTTTTGTTGGTATAATCAGTGATATTTTATGGTGAAGTATTATAGACACACAGAGATTCCATGAAATGTGTTTATACTAATACAGGTGAACACATTTGCGCGAGCAAATACATGCATACATGCGTGCACACTTACAAACATGCATACATGCATGCACACTTACAAACATGCATGGTTTATATATGATTTGTCTCGTTACATCTCCATTACTTAAATTGATGCCGTGCATCAGCATATAGGCTGAGAAATTACCTCATTTTATGATGTGCTCCTGCATCTTGGAGCCAAAGATAATTAGTTAGTTAAGAAATCAATGCTAAAGTCCACTGTTAATTAAGAGTTGCACTGAAATCAGTAATTTCTAAGAAGGTAATAACAATTTTGCAATCTTGTGAAGCCCGTCGCACACTACAAGAAGCAACGGTGATGCAACGTGATTGTTGCCAACAAATTGTTGTATAGTGTGCAGGTCCAAGGCGAATCGTCATGATATGTGTGGCAGCTCACAACGAAACAAGATTGGTAAAGATTATTCAAAATGCTTCCATGACATCTTGTTGCGTTGCGTCGCCATCAAGTCATTTAGTTTGCTGCGAGCTGGCAAAGGCTGCTCGGATTATAATGTCCCACATAACAGTGTGTTAAGGAAACACACATTGACACAGGGAATACAGCCCCCTAGCCACATAACAGTGCTTTAAGGAAACACACACATTGACACAGGGAATACAGTCCCCTAGCCACATGACAGTGCGTTAAGGAAACACACACATTGACACAGGGAATACAGTCCCCTAGCCACATAACAGTGCTTTAAGGAAACACACACATTGACACAGGGAATACAGCCCCCTAGCCACATGACAGTGCTTTAAGGAAACACACACACATTGACACAGGGAATACAGTCCCCTAGCCACATAACAGTGCTAAGGAAACACACATTGACACAGGGAATACAGCCCCCTAGCCACGTAACACTGCTTTAAGGAAACACACACATTGACACAGGGAATACAGCCCCCTAGCCACATGACAGTGCTTTAAGGAAACACACACATTGACACAGGGAATACAGTCCCCTAGCCACATAACAGTGCTTTAAGGAAACACACACATTGACACAGGGAATACAGCCCCCTAGCCACATGACAGTGCTTTAAGGAAACACACACATTGACACAGGGAATACAGTCCCCTAGCCACATAACAGTGCTTTAAGGAAACACACATTGACACAGGGAATACAGCCCCCTAGCCACATGACAGTGCTTTAAGGAAACACACATTGACACAGGGAATACAGCCCCCTAGCCACATAACAGTGCTTTAAGGAAACACACACACATTGACACAGGGAATACAGTCCCCTAGCCACATAACAGTGCTTTAAGGAAACACACATTGACACAGGGAATACAGTCCCCTAGCCACATAACAGTGCTAAGGAAACACACATTGACACAGGGAATACAGCCCCCTAGCCACATGACAGTGCTTTAAGGAAACACACATTAACACAGGGAATACAGCCCCCTAGCCACATGACAGTGCTTTAAGGAAACACACACATTGACACAGGGAATACAGTCCCCTAGCCACATAACAGTGCTTTAAGGAAACACACACATTGACACAGGGAATACAGCCCCCTAGCCACATGACAGTGCTTTAAGGAAACACACATTGACACAGGGAATACAGCCCCCTAGCCACATAACAGTGCTTTAAGGAAACACACACACATTGACACAGGGAATACAGTCCCCTAGCCACATGACAGTGCTTTAAGGAAACACACACATTGACACAGGGAATACAGTCCCCTAGCCACATAACAGTGCTTTAAGGAAACACACACATTGACACAGGGAATACAGTCCCCTAGCCACATAACAGTGCTTTAAGGAAACACACACATTGACACAGGGAATACAGCCCCCTAGCCACATGACAGTGCTAAGGAAACACACATTGACACAGGGAATACAGCCCCCTAGCCACATGACAGTGCTTTAAGGAAACACACATTGACACAGGGAATACAGCCCCCTAGCCACATAACAGTGCTTTAAGGAAACACACACATTGACACAGGGAATACAGTCCCCTAGCCACATAACAGTGCTTTAAGGAAACACACACATTGACACAGGGAATACAGTCCCCTAGCCACATGACAGTGCGTTAAGGAAACACACACATTGACACAGGGAATAAAGCCCCCTAGCCACATGACAGTGCTTTAAGGAAACACACACACATTGACACAGGGAATACAGCCCCCTAGCCACGTAACAGTGCTTTAAGGAAACACACACATTGACACAGGGAATACAGCCCCCTAGCCACGTAACAGTGCTTTAAGGAAACACACACATTGACACAGGGAATACAGCCCCCTAGCCACATAACAGTGCGTTAAGGAAACACACACATTGACACAGGGAATACAGCCCCCTAGCCACATAACAGTGCTAAGGAAACACACATTGACACAGGGAATACAGCCCCCTAGCCACATAACAGTGCTAAGGAAACACACATTGACACAGGGAATACAGTCCCCTAGCCACATGACAGTGCTTTAAGGAAACACACATTGACACAGGGAATACAGACCCCTAGCCACGTAACAGTGCTTTAAGGAAACACACACATTGACACAGGGAATACAGCCCCCTAGCCACATAACAGTGCTAAGGAAACACACATTGACACAGGGAATACAGCCCCCTAGCCACATAACACTGCTTTAAGGAAACACACACATTAACACAGGGAATACAGCCCCCTAGCCACATAACAGTGCTTTAAGGAAACACACACATTAACACAGGGAATACAGCCCCCTAGCCACATAACAGTGCTTTAAGGAAACACACACATTAACACAGGGAATACAGCCCCCTAGCCACATAACACTGCTTTAAGGAAACACACACATTGACACAGGGAATACAGCCCCCCCAGCCACATGACAGTGCTTTAAGGAAACACACACATTGACACAGGGAATAAAGCCCCCTAGCCACATGACAGTGCTTTAAGGAAACACACACATTAACACAGGGAATACAGCCCCCTAGCCACATAACAGTTCTAAGGAAACACAAATTGACACCGGGAATACGGGAGGGGTATACAACCCCCTAACCACAGGCAAACTAAGTAGCTGTGTGGAGTAGTTCTGAAGCAGGTTGATGTTTGGATTTATAACTAATTGCTCTGCATATACACAACCTAAGTGTGATTAGATGGTGAGCTCCTCAACAACACACTTAGATGGTGAGCTCCTCAACAACACACTTAGATGCTACAGCTACGGAAGCTGAGCACTTTGTTGATGAGGTGATGGCAATTCTTTAATCAGTGGATGTTTGAGACAAACTGAGTCTTATGTATATCACTCATAATCTTCGGGTGTCAATCCTGTTGCAGGCAGAGGCAAACATGACCCTCCATTTCACATGATCACAGGTGTTTTCTGTTGTGTTGTGCTCTTTCTTATATTTCCCCTCGGTCTTTCCTGTTGTCATTAAGTGTTCTAGTGTTCTCTCATGTCTAGCACTAGTAACACCCAAATGGGAAATGAAAATTTCTTCTTGTAAATTTATTCATTCACAGTATAATTTGCATTATCGAAGTACCATCAGAGGTGTTTCTAGTATGTGGCGTAGTATACTTTACATTTGATGTAAGAAAGATGTACATATTATCACGGATAGTAAGATACCATCTCAAAATATCAATGTTTGATATTGCAGAACATTAATTTTATTGGGGGAGATCAACAGCTCTTCCGTTTAGCATCACACATTTATGTATTTTCCCCAAAAACGTTGTTTATTTTTTATTAATATTCATTGTGCCATTTTCATTATGGAAATTTTTATTGCAGTCATCATACTTATATAAAATGCCAAATGCCACATCATATGCAGTGGCTTAGATTACAGCAAATCCCTCACAGAATACAAAACAACTTAATCTTTTATCATTAGACATCATGAGGACCGGCTAGATTCTTCCTAGAATTCCATTGGTACAATTCCTGGAGATATTGGCCATCATTGCCTACAAAGCGAGGACGAGACAGGAACTCATCCTGTAAGCACGCACATCTCTGCAATCGCTGTCATCAATTGTGCCTCTGATGATTTGGTCCGTGTATCAGCTGCTGACCACATGTTCCAATCATTCAGCATTTCAACAACAATTCACTGTCTGATTAGTTGTAAAATGTGTGTCTGTCTAGCAGTTAATAACAATATGAAAGATTGTGATGTTGTGCTATGTTTAAGAAAAAAGGTTATTGTTGTAATATGACCAGTTTATTGCTACCAGTGTTGTCTATTTATAAATGTGCACTTCTCTAAAATGTTAAAGATGACCCACAAACATGTACACACCGTAACAAACATGTACACACCGTAACAAACATGTACACACCGTAACAAAATTCATGTCAATAGGAAATGTTTTTGTGATCAAAAACAGACGTTGTGGACCCCATGTAACTTACAAACTTGAGCAGTTTGTGGCACACTCGACATCCCATTGTACAAGATGCGGTGAATAAGTTATCTTTTTAATATCATAGATGGTTTAGACCAAGCACTAACTTTGCTAGGAAAGCAATTTGTTGTCATTTTTTGCACTTGTAGTTCTTAGTGCACTTGTCTTCGTTCTGTTGCCCAGTAGGCTGGAAGTGCACAGATTTTTTTAATTTGCAACAGCTCCTCCGACAGTGTAGCATTTTATGCCCACTTTGGTATTAGTACTGAAACATTACATGCATGCCACAGTTAGAATTTGTCATATTTTGTGGGTGCAGGGCTTAACCTCATCTACTGCATCCATAACTATTAATCCCTACAGCAATGAAACTGAACTTGGTTGTGGAGCTGGGTCTTAAACCACAGGTGTTGGCTCTTGTACACATATACAGGTAGAACTTGATTGTGGAGCTGGGTCTTAAACCACAGGTGTTGGCTCTTGTACACATATACAGGTAGAACTTGATTGTGGAGCTGGGTCTTAAACCACAGGTGTTGACTCTTGTACGCATATACAGGTAGAACGAGCGGCACCTTTTATTATGGGTCTTAAACCACAGGTGTTGGCTCTTGTACACATCTACAGGTAGAACGAGCGGCACCTTTTATTATGGGTCTTAAACCACAGGTGTTGGCTCTTGTACACATATACAGGTAGAACGAGCGGCACCTTTTATTATGCCATCAAACTGGCAACTAGGTAAGACCGCTTAAACAGTTTTCTGAATTGCCCTACCATGTGTACAGACCTCAGCATCAAGACAGGCCTCAGCATCAAGACAGACCTCAGCATCAAGACAGACCTCAGCATCAAGACAGACCTCAGCATCAAATCAAGACAGACCTCAGCATCAAGATGAAACCCTCCATTAGTTTCCCACCTCATAATTAGCTGATAAAATAGGCTGATTTTTTACGAACATATCCATGCATCATAATACAGGCAGGAAAGGCCAGAGCATGACCCAGGCGACTTCAAAGGCATAAACTGGTCTTAGAGAGGTAGGATGCTGGGGCAAATGAGGCATCTTTGTACTCTTCTCATCGATCTTCCATTGACAAACGTAATGCAGGGCCATATTACAAGGAAAGGAGACATAATCTGCTGTATACGATGTCACTTGACATTTCACATAAGTGCTGTGTCTGCAGTAACGATTTCCATAACGATGATTGCACAATGAATAGTAATAATGTTCTCCTAAATGTGGCTGTAAAAAATCTGAAAATGGCCCTGTGGATAGGCAAAGGACTGTTGTAGTGCCTCAGTGGTTGGTGCTCACCTCATCACCAGGAGGACTGTGGTAGTGCCTCAGTGGTTGGTGCTCACCTCATCACCAGGAGGACTGTTGTAGTGCCTCAACAGTTGGTGCTCACCTCATCACCAGGAGGTGCTGGGTTTGAGCCCCGTTTCATAGAAAAATTTAGTATAACTGACCTACTAACCAGCATGTGAGAAGGAATTGAAAAAACAATATTCTGCCTATTAGGTGTACACACCCAGATATGCATTCACCCCCCCCCCATTTCTTTATTCAGCGATCCAATCTTTGGGATCCATACTGTAATTTCCTCTCCACTGATGTCAAGGCTTGGTGACAAAGATCAAAGGTTCCACTTACATCAATAGATTCTGCTGTGTTCTGGTGTTCTTTGACCACCCGTGAATGTATAAATGGTGGTGCGCAAACAAAAGCCCCCTCGGACAAAAACCTCTCGGACAAAAGCCCCTCGGATGTAAGCCCCTTGGATATAAGCCCCCTCAGACAAAAGCCCCCTCGGACATAAGCCTCCTCCAGACATAAGCCCCACGGACAAAAGCCCCTCAGTCTAGATATGTATTACTGCTATTTTATATATATATATAAATATATTTTTCCCACAGTAACAGACATAAAGCAAGTTACCCCGAACAGGGCCTCAGTCCATCAACTCAAGACTGTTTATTCAGCTTACAAGTAATACATTGTTGCATAGACAAAGCTTACAAGTGACAAGCTTGAAGGGTGTAGATTAGTAGTTATTATTTTATATCAGTTACTATTATTAGCTATAATAAAGTTACAAGACTGAAATAAAAAGTTGTGATTCCTTTTATCATTCTTTTAGTTTAATAAATAAATCAAGTAGTTGTGTTTTCCTACAATAAATGCAAACATAGAATTAGTCAAGTAGCAATCTAAGTTTATAATAATACATATATATATATATATATATATATATATATATATATATATATATATATATATATATATATATATGTGTATATGTATATATATATATATATATTATAATATACAAAATAGCAGTAATACATTTTGTAATCAGTACTTTGTAAGTTTCTAGATTGAGGGGCTTTTGTCCGGATGGGCTTTTGTCCCAGATTCATAAATGGCTGGTAGCTCCAACCAAGTCCCTTCACTGAATCTTTTGCCAGTCATTTCCATTGAGATTTGTCCTCCCTAAACTTCTGTGAAGCACTTATCCAACTATATGTCCATCACAAGGGGTAAATGTGTAACCTGTCTTGGACACACAGAATGGTAATCTATACACCCAATCCTCCAACAGTCTGAAAGCATCCAGCTTAACAATGCTCTAGCGACATGCTATACTTGTGACTAATACATGAGCCATACTGCAGGAGGAAGTGGACCTGCAAATAGTAGCCTTCTTTCATTTCTGTTGGGCTTCCTTCCATCTTCATCTTCCTTCCATCTTCATCTATTTCAATTCAGCTTCCGTGATGTATTCATGTGAAACTGTCTTCCTGAGATTTCTCCCTGTGCTTCATTCTGTGGCGTCTTTGCATGGCACAGATGGCATAGCGGCAGGCTGACTCGGTCCAAGAATCACAGTTACTTACATTCTGAATTAGAGCACACTTTTATGCACTTGTCGTATATACTTTAGTATGTGTTATCATGGGTTATCATGGGTTATTATGGGTTATTCATGTCTTATAGCCAAATATAATATAGGCTATTTTAATAGTCTACTTTGTATATGGTTTTGACAAAATAAAAATATTAATTAAATTATATATTCATTAAATTTTTAACCATTTGAATTTTTTTATTTATGCATTTACTCTGATTTGTTGTATTCACATAATTATGAGCAGGCTTGTCCCAGGTGTTTTAACTGTTAGTAACAATAATGTCCATGGCCTGTCCACTTGTCTCAAGACCTGCCCCGGTCAATACAAATGTCAGTTTACAATCAGCCAGCACTGGTGGATGCTTCTGGAGAGCTCCCACAAGTACTGGTTGTGTAATGAAACGTTTCAGGCATTCAGCAGCCCTGTCCCAAGTCTAATGGACAACTGGCTATTGATTTATTCACCCTATGGTGCTGGTCATTCTTTGAGGCCATAATTTTGAACTGTTGACTTCCATGTGTCCTTAGCTGATATCATCCTTAACGCTGTTATCCCCCCTGAGAAACAACATGCAAATGAGAATTCTGTGCAGAAGCAGAAGGACATCAAAGTGACCGGCTAGTTGAACCTTGACACCCCAGAGGATAATTGGATGAACAGCTACAGGCGTAGCACTAGGTGCAGCTGTAGTGAATGTGTGGTCACATGTCTTGTCAACATTCTGCTGCAGTTGCAGTGCTATTATTGGTGTAATAATTATTGGTGTAATAATTATTGGAGTAATAATTATTGGTGTAACCATTATTGGTGTAATAATTTTTGGTGTAATAATTATTGGTGTAGTAATTATTGGTGTAATAATTATTTGTGTAATAATTATTTGTGTAATAATTATTCGTGTAATAATTATTCGTGTAATAATAATTTTGTAATAATCTCATTTGTCTCCGCTACAAATTGAGTGAGTAAAACTTGAATAGTTGTGTTAAAAATAAAATCTTGACTAGGTTAAAATAAAATAAATCTGGTCACTTAGGGCATTCAAAGGCAAATTACAAAACTAAAACTTTTATACATGATTTCTACTTAATGGAATAGGTGTCGAGATGTTTAACATTAAAATAATATTGATAATAAATACATTAAAATATAACATTAAAATACAAGCTAAAATTTAATACTAATAGTTAAAAATGAACTCTCAATGTTTGTGTCATTGAGGTAAAAGTGGCAAGGGTCCATAACTTGCTTGAAAATTAATGAAACAATTTTTTTTTAAAGAGGTAATGCATGTTTTAAAAAAGAAAAGTCTTGAGCTACTACTTGAAGCTGTGCTGGCAGTCAGCAGCACGCATGGCCAGTGCCAGATTGTTCCACAGTTGAATGGTTTCAGAAATAATTTTTATTTGTTCAGTTTGTCTTTGAAAATGGTTTGCCAAAAAGTCATACTTTCCAAAATTCTGTCAACAGATTTGACGGTTGGAGTCAAACTGGTCTTGGGTCTTGTATTTACCACCAATGGGGCAATCTATGTACAGAATTATTCCCAGGTGTGAAAAATGCTACAAATGTTTCATAAAATTTAACAAGACTACCATCCTAAGCAGCAAGCCCCATATGTTAAACATTGCTATGTACTCATGAACCATAGCACATCATTCAAGACTTAGTATTTCTTTTCTAGGCTGTGCATTTTGCCATGTTGATCTAGTTCAGTTAGTGCCTGCCAGTCGTGGAGACACAGGAAAGAACAGTCTTCATGCAGTAATAGCTGTGTGACTGAAGTCAAGTTGGTGGTAGAATGAACAGATCTGCCAGGGGATGGAGTGCAAGGTCTGTCAGGGGATGGAGTGTAAGGTCTGTCAGGGGGTGGAGTGTAAGGTCTGTCGGGTGGAGTGTAAGGTCTGCCAGGGGTGGTGTGTAAGGTCTGCCAGGGGGTGCAGTGTAAGGTCTGCCAGGGGGTGCAGTGTAAGGTCTGCCAGGGGGTGGAGTATAAGGTCTGCCAGGGGGTGGAGTGTAAGGTCTGTCAGGGGTGGAGTGTAAGGTCTGTCAGGGGTGGAGTGTAAGGTCTGCCAGGGGGTGGGGTCTAAGGTATGTCAGTAGGTGGAGTGTAAGTTCTGTCAGGGGGTGGAGTGTAAGGTCTGGAAGAGGTGGAGTGTAAGGTCTGTCAGGGGTGGAGTGTAAGGTATGCCAGGGGTGGTGCGTAAGGTCTGCCAGGGGGTGGAGTGTAAGGTCTGGCAGGGGGTGGAGTGTAAGTTCTGCAAGAGGTGGAGTGTAAGGTCTGCCAGGGGGTGGGGTCTAAGGTATGTCAGGGGGTGGAGTGTAAGTTCTGCAAGAGGTGGAGTGTAAGGTCTGCCAGGGGTGGGGTGTAAGGTGTGCCAGGGGTGGAGTGTAAGGTTTGCCAGGGGGTGGAGTGTGAGGTCTGCCAGAGGGTGGAGTGTAAGGTCTGCCAAGGGGTGGAGTGTAAGGTCTGCCAGAGGGTGGAGTGTAAGGTCTGCCAGAGGGTGCAGTGTAAGGTCTGCCAGGGGGTGGAGTATAAGGTCTGCCAGGGGGTGGAGTGTAAGGTCTGCCAGGGGGTGGAGTATAAAGCGCTTTGAGCAGTCCCAAGGACAGGATACAGCACAGTATAAGTTACCTTTGCCCATACTTTCCTTAGAAGCATATTCTGGCATAAGAGTGAGAATAGTATGAACTGTTGTTTCCTTCATGTCAGTTGATGATTGTGTGTGCCCACAGCCCCTGACTGCCTGAACTACATGCAGAGTGGCAGCGAACTGGTGAAGGTTCGCTCCAACAGTCGACAATACCACAGACTGTTCTCAATCGACAAGGACCTTACAGAGATACGCTGGCAACCATCATCTAAGAAGCCACACAAGGCACGAAGTAAGTGACAGACAGTTTCATAGGATGTGTAACTGCCATGTCCTGTCAGGTCTGGTCTTAACCACCTGTTTTACAGCTTATCCTTGATGACAGCTGACAAGTTAGACCCAATCAAAGAGCCTGCAGCATTGCCATCTAAAGTAGTGTTCATTGTCGCAGTGCCTCTCTTATTCATATTTAATTCATCATTGATGCCACTGTTGGCATTTGTATGACTTTACAAATCACAAATACTACCACTCGCCATATCCAACATGACTGTCACTTCGTCTCAATTTGAATGATTTCACAGCTACCGCCTCCCATCACCATTTTGTAAAATAATGCATTGCAACATGCAATTTAACTTATAATCCTCATCATTCTAACAGTGAGGTAATTTAACGTATATTCCTCATCATTCTAACAGTGAGGTAAAATGCAATAATCCTGCACTGTATTTGTCAGTTCATCTCCTCGTCACATGGCTCTCCAGGCCCATTTCCCTGGGATCTTCAATGCTTCTGTTCATTGTGGGTACAATTCTGTCTCACCCGGCGAATGTGTCCAAGTCTCTTCAGTCATCTCAGTCATTTCAGTCACTTTAGATGCAGGTCATTCTTTGAAGTGTTCTATGGACATCCTGCACCGATTTTGTAAAGATGCTACTTTGAAATAACAAGAATATCATCTGATAAAGTTGCCAAACCTCTCGACAAAAAACACTAAATCTATGTACACACTGACCTTTGACCCTGTTGAGCAAACAACCCCTTTCCTAACCCCCTTTTGCCTGCAGTCCCCATCGAGCAGATCAAGGAGGTGCGAGTGGGCAAGAACACGGATGTGCTGCGCAACCATGATGTCGCTGGTAGCTACGCAGATGAATGTGCTTTCTCAATCATCTACGGCGACAACTTCGAAACAATGGACCTGATCGCCAACTCCCCAGACGAGGCCATCATCTGGGTGACGGGGCTTACATGTCTCATCTCCGGCAAGATCAGAGGTACGTGATGTCACGTAGATTTATGAAAGCTCAGAATGGAATCATAATTTCTCTTTATATTTTATGTGGTGATTTCATGGGTTTTAACATCTGCTCATACAAAAAAGGGAAAGTGCCCATGGAAAAGCAGGACACATCCGAGAAAAGCGGGAAACATCCAAGAAAAGTGGGAAACATCCAAGAAAAGCGGGAAACATCCAAGAAAAGTGGAAAACATCCGATAAAAGTGGGAAACACTCTTTTATTCAAATTTCGTCGATTTTAGCAGACTGAGATTTGTTGTTTTTATGGGTCACTGTTTTGATATGCCAATCTCGTTCGCATTGAATGCATATGCAAAACATCACGTGAAACCATAGAAATAACATGTTCATCGAACGGCTTCCTGTGCAACAAATATATCAATTTACTGTTAAAAAATAGAACAATTACAAAACGTAAATTGTTTTTAAAGCAAAGCGGGACTGAAGCAAAAAAGTGGTATTTCCTGCCTGAAAGCGATAATGTTGACACCCATGTGATTTATTCACAACCTGTTGGCATCTTCATAACGGGCCACAAGATGGCAGCACAGTCTAGAGACGTGGAGATTTTGGTCATTTCATCCCCAACGGGATGAACTGGAATCAACAGCCCTCCTTCCTAATGTACAAATGTAGATACATTAATATGATGAGTTTTGTTGTCTTCTTCCTGTGTCATTCAAACCCTATCATTCTGTTAATTGTGCCTTGTACTATGTGATTACTGTGTATATAATTAAACAGGTGTTGGTTGTGTTGATTGGACATGTGCCTGAGTCCACAGGTGCATTTATATTAATCTTTTAAGATAGTTTATGATTTAGTTATGCTGAGATGATAGGATAGTCTGGAAACACAGCACAGCATGAAACAAGAGTGAAACACAAGCACGTCAGACCAGCAACATATGTTGTTGGGATTTCAGTTTAGTTAACCATTCTCATAGAATGGTTGAACATTTTGATAAAAATCATTAAAAACCAAAACACTTTCATCATACACAATTTGTTCACCACTAGAATATTGCCCACTGCTCCTCTCTCTCTGTCTCTATCACCCATTGCCTATGCTGTCATCTGTGCAAACCTGTAAATTTCCTGATGCTTTCATGACTCGGTTGTCTACCATTCGTAGGAAGCTTGAAGTAGCTGATAGGGACACACACTGATTAAGAGACTATCAGCTCAGCTTAGTGTACTGAACCAGACAGCCACGTCACATATTTATACCCAGTTACTAATTATGTTATAAAGTGAAGATGCCTACCAGGGGTAGATCCTAATACATGGTGCTACCTTTGCCTCCCCCCCTCCTCCCTAAATTTCGACCGGGCCTAGTAAAAAATTATTTAGTAGTTTGTGATTTCTCCAAAAGTAAATAAGACATTCACAGACACGAGCTAGTATGTTGTAGTGGACATTGGACACTAGATCTAGTATGTTGTTGTGGACACTAGAGCTGGCATGTTGTAGTGGACACTAGAGCTAGTGTGTTGTAGTGGACACTAGAGCTAGTATGTTGTAGTGGACACTAGAGCTAGTATGTTGTAGTGGACACTAGAGCTAGTATGTTGTAGTGGACACTAGAGCTAGTATGTTGTAGTGGACACTAGAGCTAGTATGTTGTAGTGGACACTAGAGCTAGTATGTTGTAGTGGACACTAGAGCTAGTATGTTGTAGTGGACACTAGAGCTAGTATGTTGTAGTGGACACTAGAGCTAGTATGTTGTAGTGGACACTAGAGCTAGTATGTTGTAGTGGACACTAGAGCTAGTATGTTGTAGTGGACACTAGAGCTAGTATGTTGTAGTGGACACTAGAGCTAGTATGTTGTAGTGGACACTAGAGCTAGTATGTTGTAGTGGACACTAGAGCTAGTATGTTGTAGTGGACACTAGAGCTAGTATGTTGTAGTGGACACTAGAGCTAGTATGTTGTAGTGGACACTAGAGCTAGTATGTTGTAGTGGACACTAGAGCTAGTATGTTGTAGTGGACACTAGAGCTAGTATGTTGTAGTGGACACTAGAGCTAGTATGTTGTAGTGGACACTAGAGCTAGTATGTTGTAGTGGACATTGGACACTATATCTAGTATGTTGTTGTGGACACTAGAGCTGGCATGTTGTAGTGGACACTAGAGCTAGTGTGTTGTAGTGGACACTAGAGCTGGCATTTTGTAGTGGACAGTGGACACTAGAGCTAATATGTTGTAATGGACACTAGAGCTGGTATGTTGTAGTGGACACTAGAGTTGGCATGTTGTAGTGGACATTGGACACTAGAGCTAGTATGTTGTAGTGGACACTAGAGCTGGCATGTTGTAGTGGACACTAGAGCTAGTGTGTTGTAGTGGACACTAGAGCTGGCATGTTGTAGTGGACATTGGACACTAGAGCTAGTATGTTGTAGTGGACACTAGAGCTGGTATGTTGTAGTGGACACTAGAGCTAGTGTGTTGTAGTGGACACTAGAGCTGGCATGTTGTAGTGGACATTGGACACTAGAGCTAGTATGTTATAGTGGACACTAGAGCTGGCATGTTGTAGTGGACACTAGAGCTAGTGTGTTGTAGTGGACACTAGAGCTGGCATGTTGTAGTGGACATTGGACACTAGAGCTAGTATGTTGTAGTGGACACTAGAGCTAGTGTGTTGTAGTGGACACTAGAGCTGGCATGTTGTAGTGGACATTGGACACTAGAGCTAGTATGTTGTAGTGGACACTAGAGCTAGTGTGTTGTAGTGGACACTAGAGCTGGCATGTTGTAGTGGACATTGGACACTAGAGCTAGTATGTTGTAGTGGACACTAGAGCTGGCATGTTGTAGTGGACACTAGAGCTGGCATGTTGTAGTGGACACTAGAGCTGGCATGTTGTAGTGGACATTGGACACTAGAGCTAGTGTGTTGTAGTGGACACTAGAGCTGGCATGTTGTAGTGGACACTAGAGCTAGTATGTTGTAGTGGACACTAGAGCTGGCATGTTGTAGTGGACATTGGACACTAGAGCTAGCATGTTGTAGTGGACACTAGAGCTAGTGTGTTGTAGTGGACACTAGAGCTGGCATGTTGTAGTGGACACTAGAACTAGCATGTTGTAGTGGACACTGGAACTAGTATGTTCTAGTAGATACTAGAGCTACCTGATGTTTGTAGTGGATATGACAGAAAAGTTATTTTTTTGCAATATGATTCTGAAACTAGATAAACAAAACATTTAATTGAGGACATATCTTTAAGTAAACTGTGGGAGAAAGAGTCTTATTCATTCCTGTTTTACTTGACCTAATGCCATGGAATTTTTGTGTGTTTCATTTTAAACAATTACATCTACAGATTGTTGCTTTTTGTAAGTTATTGACACACATATATCATTCTGGATGTTTTTGCTTATAAGAACAGTAATAATTTCATGTTACATCTTTACCCTATTCTGTCGAGTACAAATGCATATACCAAGTATCATCTTTTGAGCTATTAACAACCCGGTAATTACCTTTGATGTCCACAAACATTTGACTTCACATTTCCAGAAAATAGGCCTCATGTATGTTGTAAACACTGGATTGCAGTGGCTAATACTGGCATGGTTTTCACATTTTATTTAATCAGACACAATCATTTACACTGGCACAGATGCAAAGCTACTTGTGTAGAAGATTAGTTTATCTAAATCATCCCCATATAAATTTTTTCACAAGAGTCTCACTGCAGTTTAAGCGATAACTGCGACAATTGGCGTCCAGGCTTGGTATGGGATCAATTCAGCTGTGTACTGTCAGTGCAGCTTAATTGGGTATACTCCGTCTTCACATGACAGGACCATGTCTTGTTATCTTTTGTGCCATTTCTGTGTGTTTCTGCACATATTCTTTTACATCGGTCTACTGCGCAGACAGAGCAGGACAGTCAGTTTAACCTGTCTTGTGCTGCTCAGTCATCTCCAAATATATTCATCCTTCCCTCAGTATCTTCAACAAATCCAATCATTCTTGAAAGAATTGCCATTCCTTGGAATGTGATGTTTGACATGGTAATGATCTCTCAGGAGACTTTTTTGTATTCCTCCGAATGTTTTGCCTGACTCACTCAGGTATTGTTCGGTGGACGTAATAACACTAGACCATGACAAGAACTGGTTTAGGAAGAAAATGAAAGATAAACATAATAAACATCGAACAAAACCTGCCCTGAACCGAGATGTCGGCCAGGAGCTCCCTAAGTCCTTGACCTTGGTCCTGTGACATGCCGGAAGCGATGTCAGTCCACCGAGGAAGACTGAGTGAATTAGTCGAAATATTCAGAAAGAATATAACAAGTTTCTAGAGAGGTAATTGCCATGGCACAAATCCCATGTCCTCCCTTTTGTTCTTTTCTTCTGTTATCCCAATTATTATCTCTGACATTTGAAAATCTAAAAGAACCTTTGAAAAAAATTGGCAGGTAATATAAAAAATGACAGCAAGAGTTTCTATGCTTATGTAAGGAGTAAACAGAAAGTTCGAGATAAGGTCGGACCACTGGAAAACAACAGTGGAAACATAATTTCAGACGGGTTTCAATTGGCAGAGGTCCTGAATGAGTATTTCAGCTCAGTTTTTACCACAGAAGATATCAGCTCACTTCCAGTTCCATTTACTGTATTTGAGGGCAATACATCAGAACATTTAGGGCAGCTATTTGTAACTCCTGAAATGATAGCAAGGAAAATTAAGAAGATGAAAGATAATAAATCACCTGGAGTTGATCAAAGTTGACCAAAACTGCTTAAGGAAATTGTTGAGCAAATTAGTACACCACTTGCAAAATTGTTTAACTTGTCACTAGAAGAAGGAATAGTTCCTTCAGAATGGAAAGAGGCAAGCATTACACTGCTATTTAAGAAGGGATCGAGGAACAAGCCAGAAAATTACAGACCAGTGAGTTTAACATCAGTTGTGTGTAAATTACTCGAAACATTAATTAGAGACCACATGTTGGAATTCCTTGTAAAACATAAATTAATAAATACATCTCAACATGGGTTCCTAAAAGCAAGGTCATGTCTAACCAATCTCTTATGTTTTTTTGAAGAAATTACAAAGTGGGTAGATGACGGGTCACCAGTGGATGTTGTCTACTTAGATTTTCAGAAAGCTTTCGATAAAGTGCCACATCAAAGATTGTTACTTAAACTAAAAGCCCATGGTATAGGCAATGATGTAATCAACTGGATAGAAAAGTGGCTTACACACAGAAGACAGAGAGTAATAGTAGATGGTGAGATTTCAGACTGGAAATCTGTTTTGAATGGGGTACCACAGGGATCAGTATTAGGCCCTATACTGTTTTTATTATATATAAATGATTTGGAAGATGACATATCTAGCAAAGTACTAAAATTTGCAGATGACACAAAAGTATTCAGAAAGGTTACTAATGATACAGATAAACAAAGTTTACAGGATGATCTAGAAAAATTTGTTAAATGGTCAGAAAAATGGCAAATGTTATTCAATTTTGGGAAGTGTAAATGTATACACATAGGACATGGAAATATGGACGAGGAATATAAAATGGGGGATGCTGTACTAGGTAGAACCACACAAGAAAAGGACTTAGGAGTAACATTTAGTGCTGACATGAAAGTTTCAGAGCAATGTGGGATTGCTGCTTCGAAAGGAAATAAAATTCTAGGGCTAATTAGGAGAACTATCATGTATAAGGAGAAACAGCTAATTCTACCTCTGTACAAAGCAATAGTTAGACCACATTTGGAATATTGTATTCAAGCATGGAGGCCATATCGTAAAAAGGACATAGACAAGCTAGAAAGAATACAACGAAAAGCAACTAAAATTATTCCAGAATTTAGAGACCTTAGTTGTGAAAGTCGCTTATTACAATGTGGTTTGACAACACTAGTGACCAGGAGACTAAGAGGAGATCAAATAGAAGTGTTTAAAATAGTGAACGGTTATGAGGATGTTGACAGGAATATGTTCTTCAAACTTAAAGAAGGCAGTAGAACCAGAGGACACAAAGCAGCATTAGTTAAGGAGCAGTGTAGGTTGGACACGAGAAAGTACTCTTTCTCACAAACGG
Source organism: Lamellibrachia columna (assembly GCA_963662155.1). Lineage (NCBI taxonomy): Eukaryota > Metazoa > Annelida > Polychaeta > Sabellida > Siboglinidae > Lamellibrachia > Lamellibrachia columna. The sequence goes on along the minus strand of OY759271.1, from coordinate 40,449,524 downwards.
TGATAAATTAATGGAACAAACTGCCAAATGATTGTGTTAATGCTAGTAGTGTGAATATGTTTAAAAATAGAATTGACAGATATCTGATAAGGGCGGGCTACACATAGATGAGAAAATTGTTGGACTCTCGATAAGCCAATGGCTTCCGTGTCCACTTGCCATCTGGAACTTGTTGTTTGGGATGGCAATCTTGTTAAATCTTGTTAAATCTCATTTTAAATGTTGTTATCCATAACAAACCAGATTGCACAAGCGATACTCTGTCTGTAATGCTTAAAGAATATGTTGGTAGATGAGAGGTAATGGTTTAGTAAAACCAGGAAGGAAAGGAACAAAAATTGGATCTAACTATGACATTTGTAACATGAACCCAAAGGATAACCGTTAAAATTAATTAGGCCAGGACGAGATTTGAAACCTTGTATTGTCTGCTTGAGAGTCAAATGAAAGTTGGAAATTAGGTTGCCCATAGGTGGAAGTCAAACTCTATCAACGGTATGGCGCATCACTGACACCTCCAACCAGCGAACTAATTAACCTGCTTGGGGCAGTGGACTAAATGTTGTCCAGCCCAATGACTTGTTGAGCTTACAGGACACACAGTCAATGTGTACTGCTTTTCCAGCTGTTAATTAATTAAATGTAATGTGTTAATGGATGTTTCAGGCATTTGCAGGATCAAAGCAGTAGTTGTTAGATTAACTGTCATTGGTCCGTTGTGAAGAACACATTCTAGATAAAGGGTTTGGTTGATGCAGCAACTTATTAATATCATTTTTCTTTTAACACAACTTTTAAAGTTAGCACACTTCACTGTTTCAGCAACCATCATTTGCCTTCTTCAGGAACTGAATTCTTCTTCTGATAGCCAAGTTGTATGGCAAGCAGACTGTCCTATACGTGGCTGAGACGACGGAGGACTGCCTTAGGGGTTCAGCCTCCTGTTACGTTTCCCATTGGCGACCATGTTAACGTTTTGCACGATTATAAGAAAACGGGACCATCAAAAATTCTGAAACTTCTTACCTGCCGTTGCCATCATCTCAAAGTAACTCATTTAAAATGCCTGAACGTGCCATACCCGTAAATTTTTACCATTTTTTGCATGAATTACTATGCACACGTGCCTTGTTGCGAAAAAATTGTCAAAAATCCTTCTGCCTATTGAAATCATCTAAAAATCTACAGTTACATTGCCAACATGTTCTACCAGCAAACTTGCCAATGTGCCTGGCTCAAATGCAGTTATGTCAGATGATATGATTTTTTTTAAATAACACATCTAAAATTACTGTGCCCTAAAATTCGTCTGTAACACACCAGGAAGTCTAACTGAGGCATGATCCCTTAGCCACATGAGGGACATGAGAAGAACTCAGTCCCAGAATTCAGTTCCTGAAGAAGGCAACCAATAGTTGCTGAAGTAAGTAATTTTTACCACACCGAGGACAGAGTTCAGGGTGATGTGCTAGCACTCTCCAGTAGATGGACCCAGCTGGGGTGCTTGCAGACATCACTACTGGTTGATGAGAATATCTCTGGACAGATGGGGCTATGGGTGGGTGTGTGAGTGGAGATTAGTGGTCGTCTTTGACATTTGTCTTGTTAGCAAGTTGGCAAACATGACGCCTGCATGGTTCTGCCATATGACGTCAACTTTGATGCATTTTCTTATTATGTACCACTGTGAAGATTCCACTCAGAATATTGGGCCTGTTTTGATTCTTAGACACTATGTTTATGTGCAACATTCAGTTTTCAATTGTTATATTAAAAATGTTAGTAACTATTTATTTTGTTCTGTTGGTGGTGTCAACCGCTGCTGACTCCAACCATCTGTCTCCAGACATCTCTGTCACTCTGTGCCGTTTTCCCCTCCAGGCTCCAGTCCTACATCTTCCTTTAGACAGTCCACAAATATTAAGGCTGGTCTGCCTTGGCTTGTTCTTCCATGTGTTGGTTGCCACACGGTGGTCCTTGATGTCATTTCATCAATGTTTCAGTAGCAGTGCCCAGCTAACCTCAGCCTCCTTTCCTGTATCCTGTCTGTAACTTAATCATTCTAATGTAGAGCTCTATGTTTGTCATATGTCGCTGCCAGTGAACGATAAAAGTGGTTCGCACACACACACATCCATCCAGTCATCCATCCACCTACCCATCCATCCATCCACCTACCCATCCATCCACCTACCCATCCATCCACCTACCCATCCATCCACCTACCCATCCATCCACCTACCCATCCATCCATACATCCATCCACTTACCCATCCATCCACCCACCCACCCACCCACCCACCCACCCACCCACCCACCCACCCATCCATCCATCCATCCATCCATTGGTTCAGTGTTTTGTCATTGTCCATAAAGGAGCAAAGACGCTACTGTTGCCATGGATAGGTGCTGCTTAAATGTATGTGGAAGTGGAGACAATAATATTTTGTTGAGTTGGTTGAGTGCTCCCTGTGCCATGACATTCCTGGCCTTGATGTCTTTGTTTGAGTGCTCCCTGTGCCATGACATTCCTGGCCTTGATGTCTTTGGTTGCGTGCTCCTTGTGCCATGACATTCCTGGCCTTGATGTCTTTGTTTGAGTGCTCACTGTGCCATGACATTCCTGGCCATGATGTCTGTGGTTGAGTGCTCCTTGTGCCATGACATTCCTGGCCTTGATGTCTTTGGTTGAGTGCTCACTGTGCCATGACATTCCTGGCCTTGATGTCTTTGTTTGAGTGCTCCCTGTGCCATGACATTCCTGGGCTTGATGTCTTTGTTTGAGTGCTCCTTGTGTCATGACATTCCTGGCCTTGATGTCTTTGGTTGAGTGCTCCTTGTGCCATGACATTCCTGGCCTTGATGTCTTTGTTTGAGTGCTCCTTGTGCCATGACATTCCTGGCCTTGATGTCTTTGTTTGAGTGCTCACTGTGCCATGACATTCCTAGGCTTGATGTCTTTGTTTGAGTGCTCCCTGTGTCATGACATTCCTGGCCTTGATGTCTTTGTTTGAGTGCTCCTTGTGCCATGACATTCCTGGCCTTGATGTCTTTGTTTGAGTGCTCACTGTGCCATGACATTCCTGGGCTTGATGTCTTTGTTTGAGTGCTCCCTGTGCCATGACATTCCTGGCCTTGGTGTCTTTGTTTGAGTGCTCCCAGTGCCATGACATTCCTGGCCTTGGTGTTTTTGTTTGAGTGCTCCTTGTGCCATGACATTCCTGGCCTTGATGTCTTTGTTTGAGTGCTCCCTGTGCCATGACATTCCTGGCCTTGGTGTCTTTGTTTGAGTGCTCCCAGTGCCATGACATTCCTGGCCTTGGTGTCTTTGGTTGAGTGCTCCCTGTGTCATGACATTCCTGGCCTTGATGTCTTTGTTTGAGTGCTCCTTGTGCCATGACATTCCTGGCCTTGATGTCTTTGGTTGAGTGCTCCTTGTGCCATGACATTCCTGGCCTTGATGTCTTTGTTTGAGTGCTCCTTGTGCCATGACATTCCTGGCCTTGATGTCTTTGTTTGAGTGCTCCCTGTGCCATGACATTCCTGGCCTTGGTGTCTTTGTTTGAGTGCTCCCTATGCCATGACATTCCTGGCCTTGGTGTCTTTGGTTGAGTGCTCCCTGTGCCATGACATTCCTGGCCTTGATGTCTTTGGTTGAGTGCTCCCTGTGCCATGACATTCCTGGCCTTGATGTCTTTGGTTGAGTGCTCCCTTTGCCATGACATTCCTGGGCTTGATGTCTTTGTTTGAGTGCTCCTTGTGCCATGACATTCCTGGCCTTGATGTCTTTGTTTGAGTGCTCCCTGTGCCATGACATTCCTGGCCTTGGTGTCTTTGTTTGAGTGCTCCCTGTGCCATGACATTCCTGGCCTTGATGTCTTTGGTTGAGTGCTCCCTGTGCCATGACATTCCTGGCCTTGATGTCTTTGTTTGAGTGCTCCCTGTGTCATGACATTCCTGGCCTCGATGTCTTTGTTTGAGTGCTCCCTGTGCCATGACATTCCTGGCCTTGGTGTCTTTGGTTGAGTGCTCCCTGTGCCATGACATTCCTGGCCTTGATGTCTTTAGTTGAGTGCTCCCTGTGCCATGACATTCCTGGCCTTGATGTCTTTGGTTGAGTGCTCCTTGTGCCATGACATTCCTGGGCTTGATGTCTTTGTTTGAGTGCTCCCTGTGTCATGACATTCCTGGCCTTGATGTCTTTGTTTGAGTGCTCCCTGTGTCATGACATTCCTGGCCTTGGTGTCTTTGTTTGAGTGCTCCCTGTGCCATGACATTCCTGGCCTTGGTGTCTTTGGTTGAGTGCTCCCTGCACCATGACATTCCTGGCCTTGATGTCTTTGGTTGAGTGCTCCCTGTGCCATGACATTCCTGGCCTTGATGTCTTTGGTTGAGTGCTCCCTGTGCCATGACATTCCTGGCCTTGATGTCTTTGTTTGAGTGCTCCCTGTGCCATGACATTCCTGGCCTTGATGTCTTTGGTTGAGTGCTCCTTGTGCCATGACATTGCTGGCCTTGATGTCTTTGGTTGAGTGCTCCTTGTGCCATGACATTCCTGGCCTTGATGTCTTTGGTTGAGTGCTCCCTGCGCCATGGCATTCCTGGCCTTGATGTCTTTGTTTGAGTGCTCACTGCGCCATGACATTCCTGGCCTTGATGTCTTTGTTTGAGTGCTCCCTGTGCCATGACATTCCTGGCCTTGATGTCTTTGTTTGAGTGCTCCCTGTGCCATGACATTCCTGGCCATGATGTCTTTGGTTGAGTGCTCACTGCGCCATGACATTCCTGGCCTTGATGTCTTTGTTTGAGTGCTCACTGCGCCATGGCATTCCTGGCCTTGATGTCTTTGTTTGAGTGCTCCTTGTGTCATGACATTCCTGGCCTTGATGTCTTTGTTTGAGTGCTCCCTGTGCCATGACATTCCTGGCCTTGATGTCTTTGTTCCTTGAGTGCTCCTTGTGCCATGACATTCCTGGCCTTAATGTCTTTGTTTGAGTGCTCCCTGTGCCATGACATTCCTGGCCTTGATGTCTTTGTTTGAGTGCTCCCCGGCCATGACATTCCTGGCCTTGATGTCTTTGTTTGAGCGCTCCCTGTGCCATGACATTCCTGGCCTTGATGTCTTTGTTTGAGTGCTCCTTGTGCCATGACATTCCTGGCCTTGATGTCTTTGTTTGAGTGCTCCCTGTGCCATGACATTCCTGGCCTTAATGTCTTTGTTAGAGTGCTCCCTGTGCCATGACATTCCTGGCCTTGATGTCTTTGTTTGAGTGCTCCTTGTGCCATGACATTCCAGGCCTTGATGTCTTTGTTAGAGTGCTCCCTGTGCCATGACATTCCTGGCCTTGGTGTCTTTGTTTGAGTGCTCCCTGTGTCATGACATTCCTGGCCTTAATGTCTTTGTTTGAGTGCTCCCCGGCCATGACATTCCTGGCCTTGATGTCTTTGTTTGAGTGCTCCTTATCCAATGACATTCCTGGCCTTAATGTCTTTGTTTGAGTGCTCCCTGTGCCATGACATTCCTGGCCTTAATGTCTTTGTTTGAGTGCTCACTGCACCATGACATTCCTGGCCTTGATGTCTTTGTTTGAGTGCTCCTTGTGTCATGACATTCCTGGCCTTGATGTCTTTGGTTGAGTGCTCCCTGTGTCATGACATTCCTGGCCTTGATGTCTTTGTTAGAGTGCTCCCTGTGTCATGACATTCCTGGCCTTAATGTCTTTGTTTGAGTGCTCCCTGTGTCATGACATTCCTGGCCTTGGTGTCTTTGGTTGAATGCTCCCTGTTTCATGACATTCCTGGCCTTAATGTCTTTGTTTGAGTGCTCCCTGTGTCATGACATTCCTGGCCTTAATGTCTTTGTTTGAGTGCTCCCTGTGTCATGACATTCCTGGCTTTGATGTCTTTGTTAGAGTGCTCCTTGTGCCATGACATTCCTGGCCTTGATGTCTTTGTTTGAGTGCTCCCCGGCCATGATGTTCCTGGCCTTGATGTCTTTGTTTGAGTGCTCCCCGGCCATGACGTTCCTGGCCTTGATGTCTTTGGTTGAGTGCTCCCTGGCCATGAAGTTCCTGGCCTTGATGTCTTTGGTTGAGTGCTCCCCAGCCATGATGTTCCTGGCCTTGATGTCTTTGTTTGAGTACTCCCCAGCCATGAAGTTCCTGGCCTTGATGTCTGGCTGTGGTGATGACCGGGAGCCAATGTGTTTGTGACAATGTAAGGTGATGATATACAGGCAAGGACTCAGAGAGGCCGATTTGACAAAGTATGAAAGCATCATTATGGAAAATATCTCTTTCTCACATTGGGAGTACGTCAACATTGTTGTGTATTTCAGATTGAACATCGAACATGATCTTAATAATTCCAGGGCTTATGCTTAGAGGGCACAACTCCCTAACCAACTTCAAGAATGTGATTGTTATTCAGGTCTTGTCCTGAATACATTGCTCACTCTCACATTGCTCTAATGCATCGATACAATCAGACAATGTATCATGTCACTAGTGTTTCATGAAACGTAGCTGTAGGTAATCTGTATGTGTTACCCCATCAGTGCAATGGAGCTAAATTTAAATTGCACTACTGGGGTTTGACAAGGATGTAAAACTGCAGAAGCTGAATGTGTATCAGAAAGATTAGCTGCCAACCGTTTAACAGAGCTTGCCAGGGGAATACTGATGTAGCTGAAAATATCTCTACCGTGTAATAGCAAGTACTTTTGTGCACGCATCTAAACCGCACTGAATTTTGACTAACATTATGGACATATGTTGGTGTAGGGAAATGTATGGTCAGTGGATGTGTGGGTTCTGAATACCGATGTTGCGGAGAGAGGGAACACTTCACCGAAAGAAAATATTTTGTGCCATCTATTATGTTCCACTTCTGTGCAAACATCACATTTGGTTGTGTGATCTCCGCATTATGTCTGGTGCCAAGCATTTTGTCGTGTGATCTCTGCATTATGTCTGGTGCCAAGCATTATGTCTGGTGCTAAGCATTATGTCTGGTGCCAAGCATTATGTCTGGTGCCAAGCATTATGTCTGGTGCCGAGCATTATGTCTGGTGCCAAGCATTATGTCTGGTGCCAAGCATTTTGTTGTGTGATCTCTGCATTATGTCTGGTGCCAAGCATTATGTCTGGTGCCGAGCATTATGTCTGGTGCCGAGCATTATGTCTGGTGCCGAGCAAATGGTTCATATGAATTCACTTTTTCAACAATTCCATATATATATATATATATATATAATATATATATATATATGTGTATATAATATATATATATATATTATGTTGCCAATTTTTTTTAAATCTATCTATTTATTCAAACCAGTTGCATGAATATATGTACGCTATACACACATACGTATGCACATATACATACACACACACACAGACATACACACATACATGTACATATATGCACTGTGTGCACAATATACATACACACATGCATACACATATACATAAACACAAGCATAAACATATATACATTTACAGAAATTATGCAGACATGCACGTATGCACGTATGCACGCACACACACTCGCAGATCATCCTATAAAGAGCCGACTGTTCTTATTGTTGCGTGGGTGGCCAGCCTAGACAGATGTAGATATTCATGCCAATTAGTTCTGTATAACCATAGCAGAAACTGACCGAGTTACTTTTGTTTGTCAAGTGAGAAAGCAGGACTGAAGACGGTGGCATTGCCTTTATCTATCATAAACAGTATCATGTCTGTTTATGAAACTGTGCGGTTTCGCTTTCAGTATTTTGACATAAGAGAATGCTGTATGGTATAATAGACATGCATTATAATTGAGTTATGGTTCTTGTTTATCTTGCTACTTTAAGAAAGGGTGAATAATTGCTTTAAATATTTGTTTTCTATTCATAATAAAATTTATAATTAGAGTTCAAATTAAGGGATAGCAGAAACATATAAAATTCATCATTTTGGTTGTGTGTGAGTAGATATACCCGACTGTCCACCAGGATTTTATTGCATGTCCAGGTACTTGCACTGACCAATACAACCAGCTGGACACTCTTCCTTTTATGCACAGACAAGATAGATTCACTGATGCGCCACAAAATGAAGATTTATTCACTGCTGTGTTTGGGCACTGTGTATCAAAGCATGCAATTGTTTTACCATTTACCCATGTCAATTAATGTCTGCAGTAGTTCAATGAAGATGTGGAATGAAAAGAAGAAGACAAACGTCTTCTGCAGACACCTCTTATGCAGATATTTGTAGAGATGGCGGATGACATCCCTGCTAGATGTCATTGAGGTGGACATCAGGGGCAAACTGAAGATAGGGTTGTCCCATCTTTTGAAGAAGAGTTGGAGTGGTGGTTATCTTCTGGAAAGACAAAAGTTCAACATGATATATAGGAAGTTGGAACTATATGTTAACCTAAGTAATAGTAATAATAAGTAATAGTAATAATAATATGAAAACTTCTGTTGTTCCTAAATCATTGGAAAACCGAGCTCAGAGGGTTTGGCAGTCTTAAAATCTATATACTACATTAAGGTTGCTAGGAAAACACTAGTGAACTAAGGAAAGAAGGCACATTAAAAAAGATAAATCTTCAGGTGATGCCAACATTGTATTATGTTTTCTACTGACCTAACACTAGTGAACTAAGGAAAGAAAGCACAGTTAAAAAGATAAGTCTTCAGGTGATGCCAACATTGTATTATGTTTTCTACTGACCTAACATTAGGGCACTAAGGAAAGAAGGCACAGTTAAAAAGATAAGTCTTCAGGTGATGCCAACATTGTATTATGTTTTCTACTGACCTAACACTAGGGCACTAAGGAAAGAAGGCACAGTTAAAAATATAAGTCTTCAGGTGATGCCAACATTGTATTATGTTTTCTACTGACCTAACATTAGGGCACTAAGGAAAGAAGGCACAGTTAAAAAGATAAGTCTTCAGGTGATGCCAACATTGTATTATGTTTTCTACTGACCTAACACTAGGGAACTAAGGAAAGAAAGCACAGTTAAAAAGATAAGTTTCCAGGTGATGCCAACATTGTATTATGTTTTCTACTGACCTAACACTAGGGAACTAAGGAAAGAAGGCACAGTTAAAAAGATAAGTCTTCAGGTGATGCCAACATTGTATTATGTTTTCTACTGACCTAACACTAGGGAACTAAGGAAAGAAGGCACAGTTAAAAAGATAAGTCTTCAGGTGATGCCAACATTGTATTATGTTTTCTACTGACCTAACACTAGTGAACTAAGGAAAGAAAGCACAGTTAAAAAGATAAGTCTCCAGGTGATGCCAACATTGTATTATGTTTTCTACTGACCTAACACTAGGGAACTAAGGAAAGAAGGCACAGTTAAAAAGATAAGTCTTCAGGTGATGCCAACATTGTATTATGTTTTCTACTGACCTAACACTAGGGAACTAAGGAAAGAAAGCACAGTTAAAAAGATAAGTCTTCAGGTGATGCCAACATTGTATTATGTTTTCTACTGACCTAACACTAGGGAACTAAGGAAAGAAGGCACAGTTAAAAAGATAAGTCTTCAGGTGATGCCAACATTGTATTATGTTTTCTACTGACCTAACACTAGGGCACTAAGGAAAGAAGGCACAGTTAAAAAAATAAGTCTTCAGGTGATGCTAACATTGTATTATGTTTTCTACTGACCTAACACTAGGGAACTAAGGAAAGAAGGCACAGTTAAAAAGATAAGTCTTCAGGTGATGCCAACATTGTATTATGTTTTCTACTGACCTAACACTAGTGAACTAAGGAAAGAAAGCACAGTTAAAAAGATAAGTCTTCAGGTGATGCCAACATTGTATTATGTTTTCTACTGACCTAACACTAGGGAACTAAGGAAATAAAGCACAGTTAAAAAGATAAGTCTTCAGGTGATGCCAACATTGTATTATGTTTTCTACTGACCTAACACTAGTGAACTAAGGAAAGAAAGCACAGTTAAAAAGATAAGTCTCCAGGTGATGCCAACATTGTATTATGTTTTCTACTGACCTAACACTAGGGAACTAAGGAAAGAAGGCACAGTTAAAAAGATAAGTCTTCAGGTGATGCCAACATTGTATTATGTTTTCTACTGACCTAACACTAGGGAACTAAGGAAAGAAAGCACAGTTAAACAGATAAGTCTCCAGGTGATGCCAACATTGTATTATGTTTTCTACTGACCTAACACTAGTGAACTAAGGAAAGAAAGCACAGTTAAAAAGATAAGTCTCCAGGTGATGCCAACATTGTATTATGTTTTCTACTGACCTAACACTAGGGAACTAAGGAAAGAAGGCACAGTTAAAAAGATAAGTCTTCAGGTGATGCCAACATTGTATTATGTTTTCTACTGACCTAACACTAGGGAACTAAGGAAAGAAAGCACAGTTAAAAAGATAAGTCTCCAGGTGATGCCAACATTGTATTATGTTTTCTACTGACCTAACACTAGTGAACTAAGGAAAGAAAGCACAGTTAAAAAGATAAGTCTCCAGGTGATGCCAACATTGTATTATGTTTTCTACTGACCTAACACTAGGGAACTAAGGAAAGAAGGCACAGTTAAAAAGATAAGTCTTCAGGTGATGCCAACATTGTATTATGTTTTCTACTGACCTAACACTAGTGAACTAAGGAAAGAAAGCACAGTTAAAAAGATAAGTCTCCAGGTGATGCCAACATTGTATTATGTTTTCTACTGACCTAACACTAGGGAACTAAGGAAAGAAGGCACAGTTAAAAGGATAAGTCTTCAGGTGATGCCAACATTGTATTATGTTTTCTACTGACCTAACACTAGGGAACTAAGGAAAGAAAGCACAGTTAAAAAGATAAGTCTCCAGGTGATGCCAACATTGTATTATGTTTTCTACTGACCTAACACTAGGGAACTAAGGAAAGAAGGCACAGTTAAAAAGATAAGTCTTCAGGTGATGCCAACATTGTATTATGTTTTCTACTGACCTAACACTAGTGAACTAAGGAAAGAAAGCACAGTTAAAAAGATAAGTCTCCAGGTGATGCCAACATTGTATTATGTTTTCTACTGACCTAACACTAGGGAACTAAGGAAAGAAGGCACAGTTAAAAAGATAAGTCTTCAGGTGATGCCAACATTGTATTATGTTTTCTACTGACCTAACACTAGTGAACTAAGGAAAGAAAGCACAGTTAAAAAGATAAGTCTCCAGGTGATGCCAACATTGTATTATGTTTTCTACTGACCTAACACTAGAGAACTAAGGAAAGAAGGCACAGTTAAAAACATAAGTCTCCAGGTGATGCCAACATTGTATTATGTTTTCTACTGACCTAACACTAGGGAACTAAGGAAAGAAGGCACAGTTAAAAAGATAAGTCTTCAGGTGATGCCAACATTGTATTATGTTTTCTACTGACCTAACACTAGGGAACTAAGGAAAGAAGGCACAGGTAAAAAGATAAGTCTTCAGGTGATGCCAACATTGTATTATGTTTTCTACTGACCTAACACTAGTGAACTAAGGAAAGAAAGCACAGTTAAAAAGATAAGTCTCCAGGTGATGCCAACATTGTATTATGTTTTCTACTGACCTAACACTAGGGAACTAAGGAAAGAAGGCACAGTTAAAAAGATAAGTCTTCAGGTGATGCCAACATTGTATTATGTTTTCTACTGACCTAACACTAGGGAACTAAGGAAAGAAAGCACAGTTAAAAAGATAAGTCTTCAGGTGATGCCAACATTGTATTATGTTTTCTACTGACCTAACACTAGGGAACTAAGGAAAGAAAGCACAGTTAAAAAGATAAGTCTCCAGGTGATGCCAACATTGTATTATGTTTTCTACTGACCTAACACTAGGGAACTAAGGAAAGAAAGCACAGTTAAAAAGATAAGTCTCCAGGTGATGCCAACATTGTATTATGTTTTCTACTGACCTAACACTAGGGAACTAAGGAAAGAAGGCACATTTAAAAAGATAAGTCTTCAGGTGATGCCAACATTGTATTATGTTTTCTACTGACCTAACACTAGTGAACTAAGGAAAGAAAGCACAGTTAAAAAGATAAGTCTCCAGGTGATGCCAACATTGTATTATGTTTTCTACTGACCTAACACTAGGGAACTAAGGAAAGAAGGCACAGTTAAAAAGATAAGTCTTCAGGTGATGCCAACATTGTATTATGTTTTCTACTGACCTAACACTAGGGCACTAAGGAAAGAAAGCACAGTTAAAAAGATAAGTCTTCAGGTGATGCCAACATTGTATTATGTTTTCTACTGACCTAACACTAGGGAACTAAGGAAAGAAAGCACAGTTAAAAAGATAAGTCTCCAGGTGATGCCAACATTGTATTATGTTTTCTACTGACCTAACACTAGGGCACTAAGGAAAGAAGGCACAGTTAAAAAGATAAGTCTTCAGGTGATGCCAACATTGTATTATATTTTCTACTGACCTAACACTAATAGTAAATGAATTCCAAAGAGTTGATGCAGCAACCAAGAAAGCTGTAGTTCCAATATTTGTTTCAACTCTGGGAAGTAGATCAGAACTAGATGACTGAAGCTGTCTAGGTGGTTCTGTCTTCTGAAGGAGAACTGGGGAGTGAGTGGGTTTTCTTACGTATATCTCAGAGCTACATTGAAGAGGAGGAAGGGCGTCAGTGTGAAGTCTAGCAATGTTATACATTACATTTTGTTCACCATTATTGACCTTTCCCTGGGGCAATGGACTGTCTTGTCCCCAAGGGCTGTCACTGAGGGCAGTCGGTGTAGCCTTGTCTTCCAAGAGATTTAATCTGAACCTGATGGCGGACACATAATGAAGGCCAACACTGCATCCTCGCAGCTGTCACAGATGGTTTGATCACAAGAGGCAAGACATTGCCCACTGCTGCATTGCCATGGCGATCGGATGACCACAGAATCTTCAGTAACATGTTTTCACTACATCAATTAAGTCTAATGTGTCCATTAAGTAAAAATTCCTGATAATCCTCTTTTTCTAGATGGATCCATCAGTGTGTTGATGGCTATGAGTTTGTGTGCTGGCTGCAGATTAGCTATAATGGAAGGGTTCAACTGGTGTTTTGTAGGATGGAATGTAGAAGCGGTCAGAGATGGGTCGATTACATCACAAATGTAATCAGGGATGAGATTGTTCCGGTTTTTCCCGGATTTCCAGTTTTACTATCCATATATCCAATCAGGGGCCGAAAAGTCTAATTAGGGCCTACATCGACTCTTCCTCAGTTCTCTCTCAATTCGTGATGACACATCAAATTCAGAATCTAATTTATATCTGAAGTTGTTTTCATATGTCCCACCCATTAATTCATTAAGAGGGTAATGCTAGAAGTCACATTTTTAGCTTTTTTTCACGAATGCTTAGTACTTTGAATGGAGGGGGGTTGGTGAGAGGATGAGGTTAAATATAATTCACACCAAATCAGAGTATTATTATTTCAGTGGGGACAGACTAATTAAAAAAAAAATTATTTGGCAAAATATTTTCAATTAAAACTTGAATCTACATAAGAAGACTTAAGAATTTAGATTCTTTTAAAATATAAAACTTGCACATATAGTGGAACCCAACTGTCAAAACGTTGATGACACTTGTTAAGCATGTTAAAAACCATGACCAAACCAGATAGATAGATGAATCAAGCAGTTTGCAGCGTAGCTGTTAGATAACCCTGTAGGTTGACCCCCCAACTCCTAACAATCTGAAATGTATTTTGTTATAGAAAAGTTAGAATTTTTATTTTGCTCCTTGTAAGAGTCCTGATTTTGTACATTGTTTTGGCTCCAAAATGTCTCAGAATTCACCACAGAGCATCTTATTTTTAAAATGTTCAGACCCTCCTAGCAGGAGGCCCCTATTGATGATTGCTTGAGTAATGAGTTGTTGTTGTTGTTGCGAACTACTGTACTACTGAATGGAAATTAAATATGTAGCATAATATAATAATAATACGCCTGTACACAGGATGTAATAGTAATATATTACTTTGTCTTCAGGATGTAATAGTAATATATTACTTTGTCTTCAGGATGTAATAGTAATAGATTACTTTGTCTTCAGGATGTAATAGTAATATTAATATATTACTTTTTCTTCAGGATGTAATAGTAATATTAATATATTACTTTTTCTTCAGGATGTAATAGTAATACAAAGGAAACAAAGTAATAACATTAGTAGTATATTACATTGTAATGGAATTGACTCCAGCCCTGTTACACTTACAACCTGTAATGCTTACAATAATGATTACATTGAAGAATATAATTGACATAAAATAAATAAAAACCCTCATGTTATTATCATCACCAATTATATTTTCCAGACTAAATTAAACACAATATTAAAATACAGTCACCACGCATGCTCAGGAATAAGACCGCAATTGAATGTTGGAACAATCTAAAATATGAAATTGAGAGTATCATTGATCAATTTGTTCCCTTGAAAAACAAGGAAAACGATCTAGAAAGAAACACTTGTTAAAAGAAGTGTTCGAAAATAGTGTACAAGCAAACTATGTGGAGGGTTTATAGGCGTACCAGAAAGGATGAAGACTACACAAATTACGAAGAGGCACTTAGTGCAACTACGAATGAAATTAAACAGTCTAAAAGAAGCTATGAACAAAAACTAGCATGTAACATAAAAAATGACAGCAAGAGTTTTTATGCATATACCAGGAGTAAACAAAATGTACAAGACAAGGTTGGACCACTTGAAGACAGTGCTGGAAATATAATATCACAAGGTTTTTAATGGCGGAAGACATAAATGGATATTTCAGTTCAGTGTTTACCAGAGAGGATATTAGTTCATTACCAGTTCCAGGTGCTAATTTTCATGAGGCTAAATCAGACTATTTAGGGCAGTTAATTGTAACTCCAGAAATGGTAGCTAAGAAAATAAAGGCAGTGAAGGAAAGAATGGAATGGAAAGAAGCAAACATCATGCCATTATTTTAAAATGGTTTGAGAAATAAGTCAGAGAATTACAAATAAGTAAGTTTAACATCGGTGATTTGTAAATTATTAAAAAGGTTAATTAGAGACCATATGGTGGACTTCCTTGATAGGCATAAATTATTATATCTATCTCAACATGGATTCCTAAAAGTGAGGTCATGCTTAACAAATATGTTATGTTTTTTTGAAGAAATCACCAAGTGGATAGACGAGGGATCACCAGCAGATATTATCTACTTAGATTTTCAGAACGCTTTTGACAAAGTGCCACATCAAAGATTACTACTTAAATTAGGTATCGAGGATGGCATAATTGACTGGATAAAACAATGGCTGACTGACAGAAGACGTCGTGCTGTAGTAGATGGGGAGGTTTCAAGCTGGAAATCAGTTTTGTGTGAGGCACCACAAGGATCAGTATTAGGACCTTTATTATTCTTAATATATATCAATGACTTGATAAGATAAGATAAGATAAGATAGATAAGATACGTTTTATTACCAAGTAGCAAGTACAAGGAATTTGTAGTGTTGTGGCGTTAGCACAAACATACACTCATGCACCCAATCACACACGGAACTAAACATTACATATCACAATCGTAATACTAAAAACAGTTGAAAACAAGCGAGAGTAATATAATAGGTTGCAAGATTAAAAAAAAAAAAAAAATTAAAGATTAAAAAAAAAAAAAAAAAAATAAATAAAAAATTAAAAAGGCGACATTGCATCTACCTACTTGGATGATAATATAACAAGCAACGTACTGAAATTTGCAGATGACACAAAAGTGTTTAGAAGGATTAACAATTATGGTGATAAACTACATTTAAAAACTGATCTAGACAAATTAGTTAAATGGTCCTAGAAATGGCAGATGTTATAAAATTTTGGGAAATGCCTACATAAAGGACATGTGAACTTGGATGTAAACTATAAAATGGGAGATACTGTTCTGGGTACTACTGTAAAAGAAAAGGACTTAGGAGTTACAATAAGTGCTGATATGAAAGTTTCATAGCAGTGTGGTGTTGCAGCTTCAAAAGGTAATCAAATTCTTGGGTTGATTAGGAGAAATATAACATACAAGGAAAACAATCTAATTATACCTCTGTATAAAGCAATAGTTAGGCCTCATTTAGAGTACTGTATACAAGCATGGAGACCATATCGTAAGAAGGATATAGATATGCAGAGGAAAGCAACTAAAATGATTCCAGAACTGAGAGACCTTAGTTATGAAGAACGCATGAACGAATGTGGTTTAACAACTCTAGAGATAAAGCGGTTAAGAGGAGATCAGATTGAAGTTTTTAAGATATTGAATGGGTATGAAAATATTGATAGAAATATTGTTTTCTCACTCAAGAAAGATAATAGAACTAGAGGACATGAGGTAACATTAGTAAAGGATCAGTGTAGATTGGATATCAGGAAGTACTAATTTTCATAGAGGACAATCAATTAATGGAGCAAATTATCTACAGCGTGAATATGTTTAAAAACAAGGATATTTTATAAACATGGAAGATTATCTCAGGAGGGCGGATTACATGTTGATTAAAAATCTTGGACGCTATAGATTAGCCAATGGCTTCCTTGTCCACTTGCCATCTGGGCCTTTGCCTTGGATGGCAATCTTGTTAAATCTTGTTAAATCTTGTTAAATTAGATTCAAGAAAGCCTACTTACTTTGTAGTAGGGACCTGGGCAACAAAAATTGTACAAGAAAATTGTGATTGTAATACACCAGTCAATTGTATGACGCACCGCACAACTCTCAGTCAATGTGTGTCATTGTTCATTTATGTGTACCATTGTTCATATATGTGTACCATTGTTCATTTATGTGTACCATTGTTCATTTATGTGTACCATTGTTCATATATGTGTACCATTGTTCATATATGTGTACCATTGTTCATTTATATGTACCATTGTTCATTTATGTGTACCATTGTTCATATATGTGTACCATTGTTCATATATGTGTACCATTGTTCATATATGTGTACCATTGTTCATATATGTGTACCATTGTTCATATATGTGTATCATTGCATGTATTTGTTGCACATCTGGGAAATTTTTGACACACCAGTGCATGCTTGTGAAGTACCCCTGGAGACATTTTAACAGACCATTTCCATCCAATAATTGATATATGAGTCAAATGCCTTATTGATTACGTCATAGGACACTTTGGTTGATTGCAGGTGTGTATGTTTGGAATATTTGTTACAATTAATGGTCAAAAATATAACAGCAAAATAATTAATATAGAGCAATATATATCATCCGACATGGTCATTTATCGGGATAAAAATATGTCAATTGGACATTGAGCTGATATTGACGGACCTTGTCACACCCATTGTACATATTTGTTACCCACCAAAGTTGGAATTTGATGTACTACTACATCGTTATTTTATAAACATGACACACCCATGACACACCCATGTCACACAACCATGACACACCCTTATCACACCCATGATGCACATTGCACAGGGGTCGTGTGGTGCGTAATACAATTGACGAGTTCATAATCCTGATTATGATTGCTTTGGCAATGTAACAAAGTACGATTACGATTACTTTTTGACCAATGTAATTGAGTATGATTACGATTACTTTTTGACCAATGTAATCGAGTATGATTATGATTACGTTTTGACCAATATAATTGAGTACAATGAAAAAAAAATTTGGCGATTATACATTACATTACAATTACTGAGTATGATTACTGGGTATGATTACTGAGTACGATTACTGAGTGCGATTACTGAGTACGATTACTTAGTACGATTTCTGAGTATGATTACTAAGTATGATTACTACATCTTTGGAAGCTGTCCTGTGTTTTGTGGATGTATGGAGAACTATTTGTGCTGAAAGGACATAATCTTGATACTTGTGCTTAATTAATAAAAGGGGGATAAAATTGTCAACCAATATCCAGTAAGTTTATGTGTTTTGCAGCTGTAAATATGTTCTTAGATATCCAAGAAGACAGGGTTAGCAGATATATTGGTTTCAAAGTCCTCTATTCCTGAATTTTTAAAGAAATTCACATCAGCATCTTCATACGGTTGACAGACTGTTGATGATAAAGCAGACTTAAGGTGTCACAGGCCTTCAGTAGCGTTTTCAACAAATTTTACATTTTGGTTTAAAAAAACATGGAAGATTCTCCCGTCATGTTACCTAAACCAACCAGATCCTGTCTTCATACATTGTACATGGGGGATCCTTCCAGCATTCACATGTGTATATGCTGCCAACCATCAACTAGAACCTAAAACCTTTGCATAACACAAGTGCCGTAATCCGAAAATTACCTTTTACCTGTTCGTGACAATAAAATTTGTTTAAGGGTGCAAAAAATCCTTAAAAGCGATACCATGTCAGAAACATCGGCACTTTTTTCATATAATATCACGAACAAGAAAGCAAATCAATGATCCGTCCTTTAAACATTCGCCATAAACCGGAGCTTCAGTGATTCATGAGCTCCGAGCTAATTAATGGGTTTAGCAGAGTAGATAGTAGATTAATCACCTTCACTGTTTACCTGGGGCAGTATCTGCCAGTTGATCCTAGTTGGAGATTATCTGACCACATACATCACTGCCACTGAACTATTTCCTGCCATTGCACTGCCATTGATGGATGGCATCCATTTGTTCTTGTCCTTGTCCTCATGAACAACTGATCATAAATCAAATATCTTTGTCTAAGTCTAGAACATCAACACTGAAAATATATACCATTGGCCATGTGAACTGAAGAATTTTTTTTTTTTAATCTCATTTGAATTGAATTGGTGTTTATTCAACATTTCTACATCGTACAAAAACATTACAATATACATACAACATAATCTACAATGAAATGTTAATGGAAAATGCAAAAAATGTAAAAACTTATATATTAACATTTATAATTTCACAGTACACACAAATGTTATAATCAATTTGGATCAAAAGACAATTATGCTTAGAAATAGGCACACAAAAATAATTAACACAATATAAAGGCAAAAATTGTAGAGACAAATGTGATAACATATCATATCAAGTAAATACAAAAAAATTAATATATTCCCAAACATGCAATAAGCAGATTACAGAGAACTATACCAAAACAGTTTTGTATAATTTCTTAAAGGTTTATTGTAGCAATAGTACATATCCTTATTTAGTTGATAGTGCAAAATAGGACCTATCACACTCGTGCACACTGACCTCACTGTTGTTCTACGGTACTTGTTTTTGAAGTTATTTTCTTGTAGATTGTACAGGATACATTGGCAAGTAATGAACCATCGAAGTGGGTTATAGTCGACCTCTGGGTGCTGTTTGCAGAGGGCATAACCTAACATTGTCACAAGAGGGCGCAGTAGCACAGCTATTGTGCATATCAAAGTTACACACATTGCCAATGCAGTGAATGGAAAGCCGTTTATTGCGAGAAAAAACTTTAAAAAAATACATTATGCCTTTCCCATTTTTTGTTGTTGATCCAAGTGGACCCTTGACCCACACACTGAATTGACTGCAGCCAACGCTGGCTCTGATAATGGAGCAAAGTGCCATGACTGCGCATCTAGTCTTGGCAGAGACATCATCATGATTATCATTATTACTAAACAGTCAGTGGACAAAATGTTGCATTGCTATCCACCTGGGGTAAAATGGATACTGGTTTGTGTGTTGTAGTCTGTTACTGACAATATCTTACTTTTGATGAAACATCAGAATGTGCATGTCATGTGACACCTATCAAGAGGCTGTATGTCAGCACATTGAACCTGAAATGCCACGTTTAAGGGCCCTTCAAGGATCAACGTCTGCAACCACTTGCAGCCATGTGGTCCAGGTTGTGGGATCTGCCAGGAAGTATTTCTAGGAGAGTCTAAGGGCATGTCAGCCAGAAAATGTTTTAATTTTAATTTCTCCATTACACAGACTGACCAACATTCCCCTATCCCAGCTTACATTGGTTCTCTGCGTGTAGTCGTACCTCAGCCTCTCCTATAACAACATACAGTTTGTCCTGTGTGTTGTCGTACCCCAGCCTCTCCTACAACAACATACAGTTTGTCCTGTGTGTTGTCGTACCCCAGCCTCTCCTACAACAACATACAGTTTGTCCTGTGCGTTGTCGTACCCCAGCCTCTCCTACAACAACATACAGTTTGTCCTGTGCGTTGTCGTACCCCAGCCTCTCCTACAACAACATACAGTTTGTCCTGTGCGTTGTCGTACCCCAGCCTCTCCTACAACAACATACAGTTTGTCCTGCGCGTTGTCGTACCCCATCCTCTCCTACAACAACATACAGTTTGTCCTGCGTGTTGTCGTACCCCAGCCTCTCCTACAACAACATACAGTTTGTCCTGCGTGTTGTCGTACCCCAGCCTCTCCTACAACAACATACAGTTTGTCCTGCGTGTTGTCGTACCCCAGCCTCTCCTACAACAACATACAGTTTGTCCTGCGTGTTGTCGTACCCCATCCTCTCCTACAACAACATACAGTTTGTCCTGCGTGTTGTCGTACCCCATCCTCTCCTACAACAACATACAGTTTGTCCTGCGTGTTGTCGTACCCCAGCCTCTCCTACAACAACATACAGTTTGTCCTGCGTGTTGTCGTACCCCAGCCTCTCCTACAACAACATACAGTTTGTCCTGCGTGTTGTCGTACCCCAGCCTCTCCTACAACAACATACAGTTTGTCCTGCGTGTTGTCGTACCCCATCCTCTCCTACAACAACATACAGTTTGTCCTGCATGTTGTCATACCCCATCCTCTCCTACAACAACATACAGTTTGTCCTGTGTGTTGTCGTACCCCAGCCTCTCCTCCAACAACATACAGTTTGTCCTGCGTGTTGTTGTACCCCAGCCTCTCCTACAACAACATACAGTTTGTTCTGTGTGCAACATGTCTTAAATCATTATCTGGTACTTGTTGTTGGAGACATCATTATTTGCTTTCCATAGGCAACCGTTGTTTTTAGTCCAGATTTTATCACAATAGAACATGTTGTTGCATATCATGTCACTGACCTGTTGTAGATTTGTTGTGAAATCCTCCATTCTTTCTCAAGAAAATCAACTTAGGAGATGCTCCCTGACAGATATAGTGTGGCTTATAGAAGTGTCTACATGTACAGGGAACCTTCCATCTCTGACAGGGATCATTCCATCACTGGCAGGAATCTTTCCATCCCTGACAGGGATCCTTCCATCACTGACAGGGATCCTTCCATCACTGACAGGGATCATTCCATCACTGACAGGAATCCTTCCATCACTGACAGGCCCATATTCTATTAACCAGCAATTAAAAAGATAATCTTGTGCACCGTGGAAGTGTCGTAGTCTGCAAAGGTGCCCTTATCCATGTTCTGAACCCAACTTACAATCACTGACACATTATTTGTATCAATGGACCCAGAAATAAAAACAGTTATCTGATCCCTATCAGTATAATGGTAGAAAGTGTAGCACATTCTCCCACTCGAGGGCGCCTCTCTACTGTGCCCTGCAGGAGCTTGTCTCATCATGTGTAGCTTAATTATTGTTTATGCTACTTTGGGATTATGCTCAAACATGACACAAATTGTATTCTTCATAAAAAGAGGGACGGTAAACGTCACTAGTCATGAATAAAAAGACATCAAATAAATGTTTTATTTTTTAAAAATAACCCACTGTTTAGTCCTATAGTTTATTCCCATTTACTAATCTTCTAGAAAAAATCCATTTTGGTATGAATTTCTAATGTGCTGCATCCTAATGCCAGTAAGAGAGATTGCTGTGTGATCTAGTACTTTTGTTGGCTAGTATTTTGGTATTCTGAATCTGATGAGGGATATTTAGAGGAGCGTGCATCCATTGTGGTCTATGGACTTTAGTACAAATGTATGCTGGTATTTTGATATTCTGATGAGGGATTTGATGAGAGTCTGCATTCACTGTGCAATATGATAAGGCAGTGTTCGATGTAGCTGCAGGCCTGGGTAGTGAATCTCTGTGGGCTCAGACAGATTTAGGATATATTGACTATATTGATTGATATATTTATGATGCAGAAAGATTTGGTTGTCTACCTGTGTGTTACATGACATTATATTTGATGGACTACCTGTGTGTTACATGGCATTATATTTGATGGACTACATGTGTGTTACATGGCATTATATTTGATGGACTACCTGTGTGTTACATGGCATTATATTTGATGGACTACCTGTGTGTTACATGACATTATATTTGATGGACTACCTGTGTGTTACATTACATTATATTTGATGGACTACCTGTGTGTTACATGACATTATATTTGATGGACTACCTGTGTGTTACATGACATTATATTTGATGGACTACCTGTGTGTTACATGACATATTTGATGGACTACCTGTGTGTTACATGACATTATATTTGATGGACTACCTGTGTGTTACGTGGCATTATATTTGGTGGACCACCTGTGTGTTACATGACATTATATTTGATACACTACCTGTGTGTTACATGACATTATATTTTGTGGACCACCTGTGTGTTACATGACATTATATTTGATACACTACCTGTGTGTTACATGACATTATATTTGGTGGACCACCTGTGTGTTACATGACATTATATTTGATACACTACCTGTGTGTTACGTGGCATTATATTTGATACACTACCTGTGTGGTACATAACATTATATTTGATGGACTACCAGTGTGTTACATGACATTATATTTGATACACTACCTGTGTGTTACATGACATTATATTTGATACACTACCTGTGTGTTACGTGGCATTATATTTGATACACTACCTGTGTGTTACATGACATTATATTTGATGGACTACCTGTGTGTTACATGACATTATATTTGATGGACTACCTGTGTGTTACGTGGCATTATATTTGATGGACTACCTGTGTGTTACATGACATTATATTTGATGGACTACCTGTGTGTTTGTTACATGACATTATATTTGATGGACTACCTGTGTGTTACATGACATTATATTTGATGGACTACCTGTGTGTTACATGACATTATATTTGATACACTACCTGTGTGTTATGTGGCATTATATTTGATACACTACCTGTGTGTTACACGACATTATATTTGGTGAACTACCTGTGTGTTACATGGCATTATATTTGATGGACTACCTGTGTGTTACATGGCATTATATTTGATGGACTACCTGTGTATTACATGACATTATATTTGATGGACTACCTGTGTGTTACATGACATTATATTTGATGGACTACCTGTGTGTTACATGACATTATATTTGATGGACTACCTGTGTGTTAAATGACATTATATTTGATGGACTACCTGTGTGTTACATGACATTATATTTGATGGACTACCTGTGTGTTACATGGTATTATATTTGGTGGACCACCTGTGTGTTACGTGGCATTATATTTGATACACTACCTGTGTGTTACATGACATTATATTTGATGGACTACCTGTGTGTTACATGACATTATATTTGATGGACTACCTGTGTGTTACATGACATTATATTTGATGGACTACCTGTGTGTTACATGACATTACTAATGTGGTAAATGAATGCAAACATTTATTAACCCAAGTCCGATGCCACCTACCTGTCCCAATGCCACCTACCTGTCCCAATGCCACCTACCTGTCCCAATGCCACCTACCTGTCCCAATGCCACCTACCTGTCCCAATGCCGCCTACCTGTCCCAATGCCACCTACCTGTCCCAATGCCACCTACCTGTCCCAATGCCGCCTACCTGTCCCAATGCCACCTACCTGTCCCAATGCAAGCACAAACCTCAGATGAAACATATACATCCTCATACATAATGTGTATGTGTGCCTTATTGTACATCACATTTACAAACCCAGTGGCACAAACACATGCGTGTTTGCAAGCATGACACTACTCACCTCACACCTGCACACATCCAGCAACACAGTTACTCTACACACCTCACATCTGCACACATCCAGCAATCCATTTACACACCTCACATCTGCACGCACCCAGCAATCCATTTACACCACACACCTCACATCTGCACACATCCAGCAATCCATTTACGCTACACACCTCACACCTACAAAATCCACGCAGGTCAGATTTAGAACACTCCAATGACTGAACCAGCTTAATAGTTTGGCCTGAGATTCTGAGAGGCAAGATAGTGGTGTATCTTACATCCCTATGGCATCAGACAAACTAACTTCAAATGTTGTCACCTGACCGTATTGCACACACCTTTGATGAAGGTAGTTTTTCCATCTTCCATCATCCATCATCACAGTATGAAAATAGCAGCAGACTAAAGTACCAGGTCACATGGCAGTCTCATGTCAGTGCAGTGGCATAGTGAGACAACCAGGTAACATGGCAGTCTCGTGTCAGTGCAGTGACATAGTGAGACAACCAGGTCACGTGGCGAAGTCTCGTGTCAGTGCAGTGACATAGTGAGACAACTAGGTCACATGGCAGTCTCGTGTCAGTGCAGTGACATAGTGAGACAACCAGGTCACATAGCAAAATCTCGTGTCAGTGCAGTGGCATAGTGAGACAACCAGGTCACATGGCAGTCTCGTGTCAGTGCAGTGACATAGTGAGACAACCAGGTCATACTGCAAAGTCTTGTGTCAGTGCAGTGGCATACTGAGACAACCAGGTCACGTGGCTAAGTCTCGTGTCAATGCAGTGACATAGTGAGACAACCAGTTCATGTGGCGAAGTCTCGTGTCAGTGCAGTGACATAGTGAGACAACCAGGTCATACAGCAAAGTCTCGTGTCAGTGCAGTGGCATAGTGAGACAACCAGGTCACGTGGCGAAGTCTTGTGTCAGTGCAGTAACATAGTGAAACAACCAGGTCACGTGGCAATCTCGTGTCAGTGCAGTGACATAGTGAGACAATAGGTCACGTGGCGAAGTCTCGTGTCAGTGCAGTGACATAGTGAGACAACCAGGTCACATGGCAAAGTCTCGTGTCAGTGCAGTGACATAGTGAGACAACCAGGTCACATGGCAAAGTCTCGTGTCAGTGCAGTGACATAGTGAGACAACCAGGTCACATGGCAAAGTCTCGTGTCAGTGCAGTGACATAGTGAGACAACCAGGTCACATGGCAAAGTCTCGTGTCAGTGCAATGACATAGTGAGACAACTAGGTCACATTGCAGTCTCGTGTCAGTGCAGTGACATAGTGAGACAACCAAGTCACATGGCAAAGTCTCGTGTCAGTGCAGTGACATAGTGAGACAACCAGGTCACATGGCAGTCTCGTGTCAGTGCAGTGACATAGTGAGACAACCAGGTCATACTGCAAAGTCTTGTGTCAGTGCAGTGGCATACTGAGACAACCAGGTCACGTGGCTAAGTCTCGTGTCAATGCAGTGACATAGTGAGACAACCAGTTCATGTGGCGAAGTCTCGTGTCAGTGCAGTGACATAGTGAGACAACTAGGTCACATGGCAGTCTCATGTCAGTGCAGTGACATAGTGAGACAACCAGGTCATACAGCAAAGTCTCGTGTCAGTGCAGTGGCATAGTGAGATAACCAGGTCACGTGGCGAAGTCTCGTGTCAGTGCAGTGACATAGTGAGACAACCAGGTCACATGGCAAAGTCTCGTGTCAGTGCAGTGACATAGTGAGACAACCAGGTCACATGCCAAAGTCTCGTGTCAGTGCAGTGACATAGTGAGACAACTAGGTCACATGGCAGTCTTGTGTCAGTGCAGTGACATAGTGAGACAACCAGGTCACATGGCAAAGTCTCATGTCAGTGCAGTGACATAGTGAGACAACTAGGTCACATGGCAGTCTCGTGTCAGTGCAGTGACATAGTGAGACAACCAAGTCACATGGCAAAGTCTCGTGTCAGTGCAGTGACATAGTGAGACAACCAGGTCACATGGCAGTCTCGTGTCAGTGCAGTGACATAGTGAGACAACCAGGTCATACAGCAAAGTCTCGTGTCAGTGCAGTGGCATAGTGAGACAACCAGGTCACATGGCAAAGTCTTGTGTCAGTGCAGTGACATAGTGAGACAACCAGGTCACATGGCAGTCTCGTGTCAGTGCAGTGACATAGTGAGACAACCAGGTCATACAGCAAAGTCCCGTGTCAGTGCAGTGACATAGTGAGACAACCAGGTCACATGACAAAGTCTCGTGTCAGTGCAGTGACATAGTGAGACAACCAGGTCACATGGCAAAGTCTCGTGTCAGTGCAGTGACATAGTGAGACAACCAGGGTGCAAATCCTCTTACTGTCGTTTTGATACTTGGTCAGTTTCATTCACTCCACACTGCCTTAGTTCACTCAGCTGTATAAATGAGTACCTGGCTATAGACAGTTTACTCAGCTGTATAAATGAGTACCTGGCTATAGACAGTTCACTCAGCTGTATAAATGAGTACCTGGCTATAGACAGTTCACTCAGCTGTATAAATGAGTACCTGGCTATAGACAGTTCACTCAGCTGTATAAATGAGTACCTGGCTATAGACAGTTCACTCAGCTGTATAAATGAGTACCTGGCTATAGACAGTTCACTCAGCTGTATAAATGAGTACTTGGAAATAGACAGTGATGGATATGTGTGAACAAACAGCATTAATTATAGCATGATTGAATGATTCCCATGGAAGTTGATTTTGGTGTTGGAATAAGCAGGTCTGACAAAGAGTGATGTGTAAAACACTTTGAGCAGTCCTAAGGATTGGATACAGTGCTGTATAAAAACTAACGTTTACCTTTTTACCTGTACTTTCAGCATGTGATGCCCTGGAGGAGAGACAACAGATGCGAGACAGATATCCTTTCAGCGACATCTGTTGGGTATTGATGTCAAAAGTTGTAGTAAATTGACAGTAGCATCACCTCTAGACATCTAAAGAAACTCAAGATAAATTTGTCCTTAGGGATATTTTCCAGAGGGATAAAGCCGATTCATTCCATGAATCGGCTTTATCCCTAGAGAGTATGTTGTTTGTGGGGCTGACAAGAAATAAACTGTTAGCACTACCAAGACTAGAAATCACTATTGTTTGTCCCAGTGAAAGCAGTGCCAAAAGTCATGCAGTTCCACACTGCCGGCAAAATTATGATTCGTTTTTAATAAAGACTGCACAACTGATTGTTGTCCTGCAATTGGCCTGTTGTAGCGCTTTCATCAAATCTTTCAATTTTGTTTTTGAAAAAATCAACATGAAAGATGTTCCACGTCATTTGTCGTCCAAACGAGATAATGAGATAAATCTGCATTAATTAAAATGCTGCTGTAAGAACTGGTCAATTTCCTTGACCACTCTGTGCACATGGCTAGAGGAAGTGTTTCGCAGCGGAGAGGTGGACGACAGTGGTAATCTCACTGACTTTGAGGTGGTCAAGCTGATGAAGAAACTCAACACAGGTCTAACCACGGTCAAAATTCAACAGAAACTGAAGGTATGTATCTTGTTGTAAGTGTGAATATGTTGTCCAATGAATTGCATGTCAGATTTAGTCTGTTTGAAATTATTTAGCAAAACATAAACAAAGTTTGTTAATTGAATTAGTTGTATGGGATGTCATTGATAAATCAGAGCAACTGAATGAATGCACAGGAGAGCAACTAAAGTGATTCCAGAACTGAGAGATATTAGTTATGAAGAGTGCTTAAAAGAATGTGGTTTAACAACCTTAGAGACAAGGAGGTTAAGAGGAGTTCAAATTGAAGTTTTTTACATATTGAATGGATATAAAAATATTGATAGAAATATTTCTCACTCAAGAAAGATTAGCTATAGTTTGTGTAAATGCTAGTAGTGTGGATATGTTTAAAAACAAGGTTTACACATATCTCAGGAGGGCGGGTTACACATAAAAGAAAAAAAAATTTGACTCTCGATAAGCCAACGGCTTCCTTGTCCACTTGCCATTTGGGCCTTTGCCTTGGATGGTAATCTTGTTAAATCTTCTTAAACTGGCCATGTAAGAATTGTCTGTGTTTGAGCTAAGCACACACATTTGTTGCAATGGATGACAAGATTGTGACTATACCTCATGTTATATTCTGACAAGTAAAAATTATTTCAGTTGTAAAACTGCCCGACTTACCTGCCAGACAATTATTATGCCCACTGTGTACAGTGACAGCCATTTTGGTATTGTTCTTCACTAGCTACTTAAAACGGCATATTTCTTGTTGTTGGTTTTCTTTGCAGCTGTGTCTTTTCACATCTGTCAGCTTAAATGTAAATTCAAGATGTTAGCAAACAAAGAGTTTATAAGTGAAAGTGGCATTTGCAGAGGCTGAACAGTTCTTTGAAGCACTTGTTCAATTCACAGGAACCAATGGCAAACATTTATATGCAAAACTCTCATAACTTTCAACAATCACATAAATACAATGACTGTTATGACCAGTCACACATAAATCCAAACTATAAAGATTTTATACAAGAATTTACATATGCAGAACCTTCATACGAAGGAATGCATGATACAAATATATAATGTCTTGAGGCAGAGCCTAGCCCAGTATAGTCATCAGTGAAGACCAACATTCCAAGTTATTCCATTCCTAATGTTTCAACCTTAACCTCAGCATGTTTTATGCCTTGTGGCAACAACCACAAAACCACACCACTGCTGTTTAATTAGCCACAAACTGCCAGCAATATGACTTATGCATTATGAAACTGACACATTTAATGTATTCTTATTCTGTGTCAAGTGATGATCATTTTGTAGACAATGTGTAACAACAGTATGGTTAATTGTAGGGATATTTCCAGATTTGAAATAACATCACCAGACTAGGCTGTAATTGGAGGGTGCTACACTTAGGAGTGGTTTTATGAAAAACACAATGCTTTAATTTAATCAGTTTAACACGCGTGGTTTAGTTGATTGGTGGCCTTCTTAACCGTCACCTTGGGTGGTCTTCTTCAACTTTACCTTGGGTGGTCTTCTTCAACGTCACCTTGGGTAGTCTTCTTCAACGTCACCTTGGGTGGTCTTCTTCAACGTCACCTTGGGTGGTCTTCTTCACCGTCACCTTGGGTGGTCTTCTTTACAGTCACCTTGGGTAGTCTTCTTCAACATCACCATGGGTGGTCTTCTTCAATGTCACCTTGGGTGGTCTTCTTCAACGTTACCTTGGGTGTTCTTCTTCAACGTCACCTTGGGTGGTCTTCTTCAACGTCACCTTGGGTGGTCTTCTTCAACGTCACCTTGGGTGGTCATCACAGCATTTCCTCTGATGATCTAACAATCTGTTTCCACATTTGCTAGTCCCTTGCTGTAGACATGACCATATCATCTCAGCATGCATCAGATTGATGTTCAGTATATTATAACAACAAGAAATCTTAGCATGCAATGTCAAGGAGCCACATAGATATTTAATGGACACCAGCTGGACCAGTCTGTCACTGTATCATTTGGTTTGTCTTGCTGTAGTCTGTCCCTCTATCATTTGGTTTGTCTGGCTGTTGTCTGTCTCTGTATCATTTGGTTTGTCTGGCTGTAGTCTGTGTATCATTTGGTTTGTCTTGCTGTAGTGTGTCTGTGTATCATTTGGTTTGTCTTGCTGTAGTGTGTCTGTGTATCATTTGGTTTGTCTTGCTGTAGTGTGTATGTGTATCATTTGGTTTGTCTTGCTGTAGTGTGTCTGTGTATCATTTGGTTTGTCTTGCTGTAATGTGTCTGTGTATCATTTGGTTTGTCTTGCTGTAGTGTGTATGTGTATCATTTGGTTTGTCTTGCTGTAGTCTGTTTCTGTATCATTTGGTTTGTCTTGCTGTAGTCTGTTTCTGTATCATTTGGTTTGTCTTGCTGTAGTGTGTCTGTGTATCATTTGGTTTGTCTTGCTGTAGTGTGTCTGTGTATCATTTGGTTTGTCTTGCTGTAGTGTGTCTGTGTATCATTTGGTTTGTCTTGCTGTAGTGTATCTGTGTATCATATGGTTTGTCTTGCTGTAGTGTGTCTATGTATCATTTGATTTGTCTTGCTGTAGTGTGTCTGTGTATCATATGGTTTGTCTTGCTGTAGTGTGTCTGTGTATCATTTGGTTTGTCTTGCTGTAGTGTATCTGTGTATCATATGGTTTGTCTTGCTGTAGTGTGTCTGTGTATCATATGGTTTGTCTTGCTGTAGTGTGTCTGTGTATCATATGGTTTGTCTTGCTGTAGTGTGTCTGTGTATCATATGGTTTGTCTTGCTGTAGTGTGTATGTGTATCATTTGGTTTGTCTTGCTGTAGTGTGTCTGTGTATCATATGGTTTGTCTTGCTGTAGTGTGTCTGTGTATCATTTGGTTTGTCTTGCTGTAGTGTGTCTGTGTATCATATGGTTTGTCTTGCTGTAGTATCATTTGGTTTGTCTTGCTGTAGTGTGTCTGTGTATCATATGGTTTGTCTTGCTGTAGTGTGTCTGTGTATCATTTGGTTTGTCTTGCTGTAGTGTGTCTGTGTATCATTTGGTTTGTTTTGCTGTAGTGTGTCTGTGTATTATTTGGTTTGTCTTGCTGTAGTGTATCTGTGTATCATATGGTTTGTCTTGCTGTAGTGTGTCTATGTTTCATTTGGTTTGTCTTGCTGTAGTGTGTCTGTGTATCATATGGTTTGTCTTGCTGTAGTGTGTCTGTGTATCATTTGGTTTGTCTTGCTGTAGTGTATCTGTGTATCATATGGTTTGTCTTGCTGTAGTGTGTCTGCGTATCATATGGTTTGTCTTGCTGTAGTGTGTCTATGTATCATATGGTTTGTCTTGCTGTAGTGTGTCTGTGTATCATTTGGTTTGTCTTGCTGTAGTGTATCTGTGTATCATATGGTTTGTCTTGCTGTAGTGTGTCTGTGTATCATATGGTTTGTCTTGCTGTAGTGTGTCTGTGTATCATATGGTTTGTCTTGCTGTAGTGTGTCTGTGTATCATTTGGTTTGTCTTGCTGTAGTGTATCTGTGTATCATATGGTTTGTCTTGTTGTAGTGTGTCTGTGTATCATATGGTTTGTCTTGCTGTAGTGTGTCTGTGTATCATTTGGTTTGTCTTGCTGTAGTGTGTCTGTGTATCATATGGTTTGTCTTGCTGTTGTATCGTTTGGTTTGTCTTGCTGTAGTGTGTCTGTGTATCATATGGTTTGTCTTGCTGTAGTGTGTCTGTGTATCATTTAGTTTGTCTTGCTGTAGTGTGTATGTGTATCATTTGGTTTGTCTTGCTGTAGTGTGTCTGTGTATCATATGGTTTGTCTTGCTGTAGTGTGTCTATGTATCATTTGGTTTGTCTTGCTGTAGTGTGTCTGTGTATCATTGTTTGTCTTGCTGTAGGAGCTCTCCCTGAAGAAGGACGGCCAGAGAGGAAGACTAAGTAGTGCGGAGTTTGTCAACCTCTTTAAAGAAATCTCCACACGACCAGAAATATATTTTTTACTAGTCAGGTATGTGTGTCAAATACAGTTTAGTTTTTAAATTAATGTTATTAGTTTTAACACTTAAATATTATATGTACATTCTATGTATTGTTATTTTTGTTCATGCGATTTATGTAAGCACTTTCAAAGAAACTGCTAAAAGTAATTTATTATTATCAAGTGTTTATGTGCATGTATATATGGTCATGTGTTTACGACGGTTTATATACAGACTAGTTGAAACGCTAAGTAATATTCCAGATGAAAAATGTATTATTTAAACGAATACAACATTCATAGGCCTCCTTTATTTCACACAAACTTGTTATTGTTTAAAGCAAAATTATGCAATGCATTTTTTATTTGCAACAAAAAAGTGCCTTGAAAAAGCACTTAATATAACAGTTACCAAGATATTTACTCTGAAGTTTCAGATTTGTGCTCGACATTGCATCCCGTATGTGATACTATAACTCTGGGGTTCGTGTGTATCTCAATGTGTTTTTGTTAGATATGCAAGTTCGGCAGACTACATGTCGATAGACGACCTACTGTTGTTTCTCGAGGCAGAACAGGGCGTGAGTATTCGTCATCGCACTGACTATTTGGTTCTTGATAGAATTGTACTTGATTGTACCAGATAAAAAAAGTCATAACATAAAATGGCTATAACATCAAAAGAAGCGCTGTAGCAGTTTATGACATACATTTTTAACTACATGTGTAAACCAATTTGGATTTCAAAAGCATCACTCAACTGAAATGCTCATATTTTTATAAAAAGAACTCTTTCGACACTACATAGCAAATGACTCATATATATGCTGGATGCCTCTAAGGCCTTTGACAAAGTCAACCATAGTAAATTATTCACCAAACTATTCACCAAACTAATTGACCGGGGATGTCCTTCTTTTATTGTGAGAATTCTTTATTACTGGTCAGAAATTCACTGTCAGATGGTGTTGTAGCTTCTCAGAATTTTTTAACTGTAAATTTCATAAACTACAAATTGGCTGTCTTTATACAGGAACCATAATGAATCATATGATGTATGCCGATGACTTTTGGGTTTTTTCACTTATTGTTTCTGGGTTGAGAAAACTCACCGATTGTTGTGCAGAGTATGGCAATATGTTTGATATAACATACAATGCCAACAAATCTTTCTGTATGGTTATTGATAACAAACCTAGAGACAAGAAAAATATTCACCCTGTTGTTATCAATAATCAATAACCAAACACTACCTCATACTGAGAAATGTAAATACCGTGGCCATATTGTAAACAATAACCTTACTAATGATGATGATATTGCCAGGCAGAAAAGATGTATCTATGCGCAGGCAAATGTTTTAGCCAGAAAATTTAACTTATGCAACAGTACCATTACAACAACTTTATTTAATTCTTACTGTAGTTCAATGTATAGTCTTTGGTGTAGTTTTAAAAAACAGAGTCTGAAAGGTATTACTGTTGCTTATAACAACAGTTTTAGAATTTTACACAACTTGTTACCCCACAGTAGTCATATGTTCACTACTAATTATGTTAAATCCTTTAACGAACGCATTCGCTCATCAATTTTTAGCCATTTATGCTGGTTAGAAAAGTCTGATAATATACTTTTTGTGAATTATTTTCACACTTTTATTTATTATCGAAGTCCAATTATTAAACATTGGATTGATCAATTGTATGCTTTTAATTCATGATGTGTGTACTAATTATATATATATATATATATATATATATATATATATATATATATATATATAAATAAATATATATATATATTATATATATATATATATTATATATATTTTTTTATTCTAACTTATTTTACATATATTTTTACTGCATGTCATGTATTTATATATATATATTTTATTGTCACTACATGTACCTCTAATGTTCAACCTGTGTGTATATTTATGTTTTTTACTTGTGTTGTATGTATGTATATTGGCTCTTGCCTGAAATAAAACTATTATTATTATTATATAATATGCTGATATAAGGATATAAAAATCAAAAGGATAGAGACATGTATGTTGATTGAGTTGCTACAATATGTTTTCTGTGATGTTGCAACTGTTTGCAGCAATGTTTTCTACACTGCTTTAGATGACGAAAGTCACAAAGGACAAATGTTTAGAGATTATGGACAAGTTTGAGCCTTCGAAGGAAGGCAAAAAGCTAGGACAACTAGGCATTGATGGTGAGTAGTTTGGTGCTATATTTCGTGCAGTATTTCTGATTATTTGACATTAAATTGTATAAATATAATATTTACACAAATTATATTTACTATTGTGTCTTAAAAGTGTGTAATGTAATGTCTAAATTTCATTATGGTACAAGAAATTAGTCTGAAATTAGTCTGTTATATATCATTATAGCAGTTTTCAAATATACACTGTATATTTTTTCTTTTAAGTTATTATAAAGTTTGATTTAGTTGAACCAATATTCAATGCTCTTGTATTGAACTGACTGAACATATTACTTAGACTATTGACACACTATTTGAACATCAACAAACACGATGGGGGAAATTAAAAAGAAGTTCTAACCAGTAAATACAGCACTTTTAATTGGTTAACTGACTGCGACTGGATTTATTAATATTTACAATATTTCGGTTGGTTAATAATTAATAAGGTATGTTATTATCGTAACTTTTTCATCTCTGAATATTTTTTTAAATACATGATTTGGTGATGAAATAAAACATGCGAGTTTTATGACATATGCAGAGACTGCATTACAGCAAGTAAATGCTGAACCTCCTCACCTTTCATGGTTAAATACAACAATGATTTAAGGGTTTGTTAAAATCCCATTTTATAAATTTTCTGGTGATAAATATACTGTGGCAATAAAGATTAAACATGAACTATGACATTGTTAGTTTAGATGTACTTTAAGAATGACAAATTCTGAGCATTTGGGCATTTTAATTAAGCAAATTTCCTAACTAGCTACATATTAGTTGACCTATGAAAAGTATTTCTGTATATGACAATATGACAGCTATGCCTGAGAATCATGTCACTGGCTTTGTGCAGGTTTCACAGCGTATCTTCTGTCAGACGAGTGTGACGTTTTTGACAAGGAAGACAACTGCGTCTGTGAGGACATGAAGCAGCCTATCTCACACTACTTCATCGCATCTTCTCACAACACGTATGTCGCTTTCTCTCTAAAGTACAAAGTCTCATTGTTTTTCTCATAAATTCATATTATGTAGTATAAACTATCTGTTCTAACGTCTTGTCCATGAAAATGTTTTAATAAACCACAATTACAGAGGCTGTAGTGTAAGGTGAAGTAACTCAGTGGATAGACTGTGGTTCGACTCAACCAGCTGCCATTTCTTGAATTGTTTTCTACAAGATCCATCCCAGTGGGATCACAACCTCTAAACCCTGGTTCAACCACAAATCATACTTGAGTAGTTCATTAGAACATGTTCAAAGACCAGTTACGAGGACCATCGAGTTGTTGACATTTTATTTTGTTACGATACAGGTATTTATTAGAGGACCAGTTACGAGGACCATCAAGTGTAGAAGGCTACATACGAGCACTGCGGAGGGGCTGTCGGTGCATAGACTGTAAGTATACTTGGTAATGTGACAGTGTTATATATTGTTTAGAATTATTCCTGTTCCTGTTATTTTTTATAGAAGTATACATATATAATATGAACAAATACAGTTTTAAGGTTTTACCTGCTAGTCTCAAGAGTCCAGTGCACATTTTGTTGAAGATCTTTTAATAATTTAATTCTACATGTTGAATCTCTCACAGTTATAATGTGATAGATTAGTTGATATGGATATTTAAAATTTTTGACAGCATATTTCATAAACTTGTCATTGCTACTTTTATCACATTTGTGACTTTTATCACATTTGTGACTTTTATCACATTTGTGACTTATCACATTTGTGACCTTCGTTGTATTCGTCGGTTTATGTCTTGCTGTCGCCAAAACTATTGCAACTGCTCTTGTTAGAAGTAGACTTGACTATTGCAATTCCCTTTATCATAATATTGCTCTCATAATATTGCTCACTCCTGTAAGACAGCACAGACAGCTTCGTTCCCAGTATTAAAACAAATGTCGGAACTAGAGCATTTTCAGTTGCTGCACCGACTCTGTGGAACTCACTCCTGTTAGTGTTAAAACAACATTTTGCCATAAAATAAAAACCCACCTGTTTAAACTTGCTTGTCCTCCATAGCTCCCCAGCCTACCAATCCAACTGTTTACAATTGGAACTGCTTATCAATTATGAACTGCTTAACCCCTTTTGTTTTGGTGCACTGCCAAGCTTGGGTCTCCCGAGGATTTTAGTGCAATAGAAGTATTTTATATATTATTATATTATTGTTATGCAGTGTATGGTGTATTGTTCATTTTTTGCATACACGCTGTATAATTCATGTTTCAATGGACCAATGACCAACAACCAATCATCTACCAGTATCCCAGCAAACTGTGTCACTTCCTGTTTCAGGAAGCAGGAAACTGCTGGGAAGATCCCAATGTTCAACCAATCATCAAACAGTGTCCATAGTAACTATGTCACTTCCTGTTTCAGTGGACTGCTGGGATGGCCCCAATGACCAACCAATCATCTATCATGGCAGAACACTTACCTCAAAAATCTCATTTAAGTCAGTCATTGAAGCCATCAATGAGAATGCCTTTGTTGCGTCAGAGTAAGTGTTTTTTTTCTAACTTTTGGTATTAAAATGCTCCCCCTTTCTGCCCCCTCCTCAACTGTACAATAAAAAATTTAGCTGTAACTGGACTAGTTTGACTGTCAAACTTAATGAGTAGCTAAAATGGGAATAAAAAGTAGCTGTAACAGGAAGTAGCTATAATGGGAAGACACCATTCCAGCATCAACGTGAATTTTTTGGAGAGCATTCAGCTACACAGCAATTGCTGCATGGAGACTATTTCTAGTTCATACAAAAGATTAAAATGAATGTTACACCCAGCTAATCGGAGTGAATTTTTCATAAATTTATTATAGTTAAACTGAAGTGTGACTATACCAAAACTTATTTCTGATTCGGTGTCTGCCATTGATGCATCTGTTTTATTGTCCCTGACCAGTCAATGTAGTCTGAACTAATTCTGTCATATTGCTACCCTGCGTTACTGAACTGATTCTGTCCTATAGCTACCCTGAGCTACTGAACTGATTCAGTCCTATAGCTACCACATGCTATTGAACTGATTCTGTCCTACAGTTGCCCATGCTATTAAAGCGATTATATCTCATAGCTACCCAGTGCTAATGAACTAGTTCTCTCCTGTAGCTACCCCATACTTCTGTCGATGGAGAGCCACTGTAGTCTGAAGCAGCAGCAGGCCATGACGCACTACATGAAGACTATCCTCAAAGACAAGCTCCACCTGGTGGAGGCTGAGGAGAACAAGACATTCCTGCCCTCGCCCGAGTCATTACGCAAGAAGATCATCGTCAAGGTGGGTCGCTCAGTGGCTCACCAGGTGACATCGCATGTAGCAAGCCAAAAGTAGGGTTTGTTTTCCTTGAGTCAGCTGAATTAGTATGTGTTCCATCTGGTGATTGATGTATGTGGGCGTTGTGGCTCTTTGCTATAATGCACTTTTCTCTTACTTAGACAGCCATGTCTTATACGTACTCACAGAGTAATTGTTTCATGCAAGCAAGGATTGCAGGGCTTGTGTTAAATTGTATCAATAAAGTGCTGTTTTTGACAAGCGTACTGTCGTTAGCGACAGGTATTTGACCATAGTCCAGCACATGCGTTCAACTGGCCAACTGACTGAAGAGACACGCCCATGATCCATGAAAATATTCTATGTGAACTCTGCAAGGTCTGATCATTTGTATCATATGATCAAATCAATTTATATCGTACATTGTGGTTCATTAAACACATTTGAGCAGTCAAGGTGACATTTGGGCGGTCAAGGTGACATTTGAGCAGTCAAGGTGACATTTGGG
This sequence comes from Lamellibrachia columna, assembly GCA_963662155.1. Classification (NCBI taxonomy): domain Eukaryota; kingdom Metazoa; phylum Annelida; class Polychaeta; order Sabellida; family Siboglinidae; genus Lamellibrachia; species Lamellibrachia columna. The sequence continues at coordinate 40,412,039 of OY759271.1, read as the reverse complement.
CGGTCAAGGTGACATTTGGGTGGTAAAGATGTTAGCACAGATGTAGTTTAATAATAGTAATAACTTTAACGCAACTCTGTAATCAGTTTTAAATGTACAAAGTTTTATTGTAAAATCATGTTATAAATATTTAAATAGATTAACTACTAGTTTGCAGTCAATTGAAGAAAACAGTATACTGTTTGCAATAGAGTAAAAATAATAGTGTCATGAAGTTTTGAAGAAGAAAAAACAAGGCTTAAGGTGGAAAACAGTTAATGAAATTATATCAAGACAGAAAATTAGCACACAGTTTCCAACATGTTTTAAGCAAAATAATGAATTTAACCATTTGTTTACGGAAATAGGCCATATCTTGCTGAAGGCATATGTGTACAAATGCAAATAATTTTACTAAATTTGTCAAAAACAAGAATAAATCTGTTTTTTTAATTACTGAACAGGATAGTTCATTTTCAAATCAAATAACTTTCATTTTACATATCCATGGTTTTAGATTTACAGAAATACAAGAGAAATCCATATCACAAATAATCCACAACATTCCAAATAAAAAATATGTGGTTTTGATGGAATATCAAGCAAATTACTCAAACTTATTGAACCAGAAATAGTCAAATCATTACTATCCATTTTGTCTGTTATTTCAAAAGTCCTAGAAAGAATTATGACAAATCAAATACTCATGTATTTTACAAATACAAAACTACTTTCAGAAAATCAATACGGCTTCAGACCCCACCATTCAACTGAATTTTCATCTCTAGAAATAGTTGATAATTCGATACACTTGACCACACAATTCTATTAACAAAATTAAGACATTATGGGTTGGAATCTTCAGCATTAAAATTATTACAGAGTTATTTAACAAACCGTGAACAATTTGTAAAAAATCATGACACAATGAAATGTTTTATCTATAAACACAAGGGTCCCACAAGGCTCAATTTTAGGTCCTCTGTTATCCATTATATATATTAATGACTTCTCACAAGCCAGTATCATTTTTTAACTCATTACGTGTGCCGCTGATATTTCATAAATACACAATTTAAGGCACAACATGAATTTGCAAAAAAGTGTCTGAGATATAATTGACCACATATCATCAACAATACACCAGATATTTTAAAAGATAAGGTGACCACACACAGCTTACAGGGATATACACACTTAACTTATGGAAATATAAGAAATTTATACACATGGAAATAGACAATAAATAAACTCACTGAAAATCTACCAGTGTGGCTCCTGTGAGCAAGACTTCATTAGTCTCACATTGAAAGAGTAAACACGGAATTTGCTAAGAAAACCATAAGATATAATATTGCTCATGTATTAAATAACATTTCAAGTTTGATCACAGACAAAGTTTGTACTCATTCCCTCAATGGATTTACTGTGGATGCTAAAAATTCATCATCTCAAACTACGACATTAAATGTCATATCCCAAATTATTATACATGCCAAAACACTAAAAATAAAAACGGGAAAAATCAAGTGAATTTTGAATATATAACTTTTTTACATGTATTTGTTACATGTATTTGTTACATGTATTTATAGTGACATTTGTAATTATTTGAAACGCTTATGTGGCATGTGGACTTGACATCCTGTGTAAACATTTAATTATTATTATTTTTTTGTTTTTGATTATGCTGACAAAAGCATTCTTCATAATTTTAAATGAGTATTAATCACATTATGTGACGCTATGTTATTTTTTGTTTTGTTGCGAAAAGGTGGCTCCCACATTTTATGTCTTAATGGGAGTCTCCTTGACCTTTCTAATTATATTTATGCTGTCTGTCTGTCTGTCTGTCTGTCTGTCTGTCTATGGGTGTATGTGTCTGTCTGTCTGTGTGTGTCTGTCTGTCTGTCTATGGGTGTATGTGTCTGTCTGTCTGTGTGTGTGTGTCTGTCTGTCTGTCTGTCTGTGTGTGTCTGTCTGTGTGTGTGTGTCTGTCTGTGTGTGTCTGTCTGTCTGTCTGTCTGTCTGTCTGTCTGTCTGTCTGTCTGTCGGTCGGTCGGTGGGTGGGTGGGTGGGTGGGTGTGGGTGTGTTTTATATTTACACTTGTAAGTTTTATACTTACATTCACACCCAATTTACAAACTAATTATTAAATTGTTGTTATTATGCTATTATATACAATTGGATGAATAAACAATTCTGTCTTAAAAAAAATTATAGCCGAATTACACTACAAAGGAGCCACTGTATGTGGGCATATTTTCAACACAGAGTTTGAATTTAAATAATGCTTTTTATTGTGCTATGTAAGACTAGAGCTCTGAGAGATACTGTATTTATGTGGTAATAAGTTTGTACACCTACATACTAAGTTGTTAGAAATATGTAAGTGTTATGTTGTTATGCTGATGAATTGCTAATTATTATAGTGGTCACATGACAGTTTATTTATTTCATATTAGTAGGTAGTTACATCTAATGAGATTCTCCGTGACCTCATCATGAATTATGCATTATTTTGTTCATATTTGAAATGATTGGTCAAATACATACGTCTGAGTCTATTTAATCGGCACCTCCACATTAGTAGTGGTCAAGGCTGTTTTCAATGTCGCTTACAGATTAGCACAGACACAGTGGTCATCTTCACTGATGTCAACAGTTTAGCACATTCATCTTCTCGGTTGGATATCATGGAGTGGAATTAGTGTCACTCAGTCTATCAGCTGCCTGAATGGCCTCTCATTTCAATCGAACACTGGATAACAAGATAGAGAAATAAGGGCATGTAGGTTAATCCTTGTTGCTGTCTGTCATTACAGTGTAGATGGCATCATTCCTAAAAGCAATCATAATGTGCCACAGGGTCCAGCAGTGTTCTCATAGAGCCACCTACTGACTGGATATAGGAGTCTCATGGCACCTACATTGCAATTAGTGGCTTTATCGTATAATGATGGAGTCACTTTGGAGCATCCTCACTGCCAGGAGCTTCTGACTGCATCAGTACCCCTGGCAGATCAACCCTTGTCACCAGAGACTTCTGACTGTACCAGTACCCCTGGCAGATCAACCCTTGCCACCAGAGACTTCTGACTGCATCAGTAGCCCTGACAGATCAACCCTTGCCACCAGAGACTTCTGACTGCATCAGTACCCCTGGCAGATCAACCCTTGCCACCAGAGACTTCTGACTACATCAGTACCCCTGGCAGATCAACCCTTGTCATCAGAGACTTCTGACTGTACCAGTACCCCTGACAGATCATCCCTTGCCACCAGAGACTTCTGACTGCATCAGTACCCCTGGCAGATCAACCCTTGTCACCAGAGACTTCTGACTACATCAGTACCCCTGGCAGATCAACCCTTGTCACCAGAGACTTCTGACTGCACCAGTACCCCTAGCAGATCAACCCTTGTCACCAGAGACTTCTGACTGCATCAGTACCCCTGGCAGATCAACCCTTGTCACCAGAGACTTCTGACTGCATCAGTACCCCTGGCAGATCTACCCTTGCCACCAGAGACTTCTGACTGCATCAGTACCCCTGGCAGATCTACCCTTGTCACCAGAGACTTCTGACTGCATCAGTACCCCTGGCTGATCTACCCTAGCCACCAGAGACTTCTGATGGCATCAGTACCCCTGGCTGATCTACCCTTGCCACCAGAGACTTCTGACTGCATCAGTACCCCTGGCAGATCAACCCTTGCCAGCAGAGACATCTGACTGTATCAGTACCCCTGAGTGATCTACCCTTGTCACCAGAGACTTCTGACTGCATCAGTACCCCTGGCAGATCAACCCTTGTCACCAGAGACTTCTGACTGCATCAGTACCCCTGGCAGATCTACCCTTGTCACCAGAGACTTCTGACTGCATCAGTACCCCTGGCTGATCTACCCTTGCCACCAGAGACTTCTGACTGCATCAGTACACCTGGCTGATCTACCCTTGCCACCAGAGACTTCTGACTGCATCAGTAGCCCTGGCAGATCAACCCTTGCCACCAGAGACTTCTGACTACATCAGTAGCCCTGACAGATCAATCCTTGCCACCAGAGACTTCTGACTACATCAGTAGCCCTGGCAGATCAACCCTTGCCAGAAGAGACTTCTGACTGCATCAGTACCCCTGGCAAATCAACCCTTGTCACCAGAGACTTCTGACTGCACCAGTACCCCTGGCAGATCAACCCTTGCCACCAGAGAGACTTCTGACTACATCAGTAGCCCTGACAGATCAATCCTTGCCACCAGAGACTTCTGACTACATCAGTAGCCCTGACAGATCAATCCTTGCCACCAGAGACTTCTGACTACATCAGTACCCCTGGCTGATCTACCCTTGCCACCAGAGACTTCTGACTACATCAGCACCCCTGGCTGATCTACCCTTGCCACCAGAGACTTCTGACTACATCAGTACCCCTGGCTGATCTACCCTTGCCACCAGAGACTTCTGCCTGCATCAGTACCCCTGGCAGAACGACCTGTTGAACCAGTACCCCTGGCAGATCGACCTGTTGAACCAGTACCCCTGGCAGATCGACCTGTTGAACCAGTACCCCTGGCAGATCGACCTGTTGAACCAGTACCCCTGGCAGATCGACCTGTTGAACCAGTACCCCTGGCAGATCGACCTGTTGAACCAGTACCCCTGACAGATCGACCTGTTGAACCGGTACCCCTGGCAGATCAACCTGTTGAACCAGTAACCCTGGCAGATCAACCTGTTGAACCAGTAACCCTGGCAGATCAACCCTTGCCACCAGAGACTTCTGACTGCATCAGTACCCCTGGCAGAACAACCTGTTGAACCAGTACCTCTGGCAGATCGACCTGTTGAACCAGTACCCCTGGCAGATCGACCTGTTGAACCAGTAGCCCTGGCAGATCGACCTGTTGAACCAGTAGCCCTGGCAGATCAACCTGTTGAACCAGTACCCCTGGCAGATCGACCTGTTGAACCAGTAGCCCTGGCAGATCGACCTGTTGAACAAGTACCCCTGGCAGATCGACCTGTTGAATCACTGATTTTTCAGTTGCTGTGTTAACCAATGAAATTCTGAGCTTGAATTTATGGTGATAATAGGCCTTTCCTGGAAATGCTCTTTGAAGTTTGGATTCCCAGAAATACGTTGATCAAAACAGCAACTGGGACAAAAAGCATGGTGTAGGATAAACTGACAAATCGACATTTCAACATGTCGATCTGCCAGGGGTACTTTAGTACCACTGTACTACCATGCCTGGCTAGCAAGGATACTTTTGAGGCAATTTATACATTTCTTTAAAAAAATTTATTTGATGAGAACATTTTATGTGAATGTTTGTATCTAGAGACAGTTGACAAAATACCTGATGACTTGATATTGCTCCTACTGGTTCTGTTAGTCGCTAATAGCTCTGCGTTGGTTTTGCGTAAGAAATAAGCACCCACTAGGGTTTTAGCTGTGCTCAGCGATGGATAGAATGAATGAGCGAGAGTGTGAGTAACCAAGTGTGCATGCGTGCGTGCGTGCTTGCATGCATGCGTGTAATAACAAACTGTATGACATAAAATATTCTGATGTTTCCTGTTCCGCATATCTGCTTGGGATTGCAATCATATTTCTAGAATATTTACTTGATGAAGAGAAAACACAACCTGTGTGAACCCAGGGACACTTCTCAGATGTTTTCATTGGCTATCAACATTAACTCTTTTATTGACTTTGAAATGATTCGCTACAGTATTCTTAGATATGTTTGTGACAACCAATATGTCCTCTATAGTTGCAATGTTAAGTTGGAGACATGGGTCGGCTGGTTACTGCAGAAGGTTTAATTATCAGTCTTTGCCACTGCCACCAAGTATATATTCAAACAAACTGGTTGGCTGGTTACTGCAGAACGTTTAATTATCAGTCTTTGCCACTGCCACGAAGTATATATTCAAACAAACTGGTCGGCTGGTTACTGCAGAAGGTTTAATTATCAGTCTTTGCCACTGCCACCAAGTATATATTCAAACAAACTGGTTTGCTGGTTACTGCAGAATGTTTAATTATCAGTCTTTGCCACTGCCACGAAGTACATATTCAAACAAACTGGTTGGCTGGTTACTGCAGAACATTTAATTATCAGTCTTTGCCACTGCCACCAAGTACATATTCAAACAAACTGGTCGGCTGGTTACTGCAGAACGTTTAATTATCAGTCTTTGCCACTGCCACCAAGTACATATTCAAACAAACTGGTCGGCTGGTTACTGCAGAACATTTAATTATCAGTCTTTGCCACTGCCACCAAGTACATATTCAAACAAACTGGTCGGCTGGTTACTGCAGAAGGTTTAATTATCAGTCTTTGCCACTGCCACCAAGTACATATTCAAACAAACTGGTCAGCTGGTTACTGCAGAAGGTTTAATTATCAGTCTTTGCCACTGCCACCAAGTATATATTCAAACAAACTGGTCGGCTGGTTACTGCAGAAGGTTTAATTATCAGTCTTTGCCACTGCCACCAAATATATATTCAAACAAACTGGTTGGCTGGTTACTGCAGAACGTTTAATTATCAGTCTTTGCCACTGCCACGAAGTACATATTCAAACAAACTGGTTGGCTGGTTACTGCAGAACGTTTAATTATCAGTCTTTGCCACTGCCACGAAGTACATATTCAAACAAACTGGTCGGCTGGTTACTGCAGAACGTTTAATTATCAGTCTTTGCCACTGCCACCAAGTATATATTCAAACAAACTGGTCGGCTGGTTACTGCAGAAGGTTTAATTATCAGTCTTTGTCACTGCCACCAAGTACATATTCAAACAAACTGGTCGGCTGGTTACTGCAGAAGGTTTAATTATCAGTCTTTGTCACTGCCACCAAGTATATATTCAACCACTACTGGTTAATGTGATTTTAACGGAGATGTGTGTTGATTGCAGGGCAAGAAGCTGGCCCTGGGCTCTAATGAGGCAGAGGGTTACGTGACGGAGGAGGACGAGAGTGCTGACATGGAAAGGTCAAGACGTAACACAAAAAGGGTAATGTCATCTGTCACACCAGCAACCTTTTGCTAAGTGTTCCATCGAGTCATTGCTTCGGCCAGTATTCCCATGAACCGGCTAGGAATAGTGACAGTTAATGAGTAAATGTGCTTCGCATGTTGTAATGGACTATTACCAGCAAGCAATTTGGAATCAGTTGTGCCTTGCTATGGACATGCTGTATGCCAAGAGTCAGTTGCATACAAGTGGTAATTTCTTATGTCTGTCCATTCCTTTGTCCAGTCTTTGTGTACACGTCATGCCTATATGAGACATTTATCCGTAAAACGCAATTTGTTCATTTAGAAATAAATCATGTAAGCAATAGATAGGGAAACCGTTATTTCACCAGTCAATAGTAGGTCATATAATATGTTTTGTCACAAATCACTTACCTCTAATGCTACTGACTTTTAGGCAGCACAAAACCACTTGTAGCTCAATTTATGTGATTTTAATGAGTTTTGTGAGTGAGTGATTTATATCTTCATTCATTTAGGTGAATGTCTTTATTTTAACAAACATATTTTAACAAACAAACATACCAAGGTGAGATTTAACTAACTTGAATCAGAACTTGTGTTACATGTATGTCAAATATCCGATATTTGTTGGACAGAACTGAAAGGTAGACCTTGAATAACTGATGGCTAGAAATCTTCTGATATATAGGATGATAACTGCTGATTATAAAGACCTACCTTAGTAATATAACATAGTAATCATTGGTGGGATCAGGGTTTAGCTGTAACTATTTTTATGCATTAAATCTTGAAAGGATAGTTATTTCACTTTGAAATTTCTATGACTATTAATTTTACTGCGATCAAAATATGAATAAGTATATAATTTTAATGAAATTACGTACAGTAATCTATAATAACTTTATGGCCTTGATAATCATGACTGTAATGAACATCGTGACATTGTAAACTTTAACTTTACAACCAAGGATCATGTGTCATTTAGAGCAGTGAACCGAAGAAATACAAATTGTCACGAGAGTTGTCAGACATCGTCAGTTACTGCCGGTCTGTTCGCTTCAAAGACTTCCAGACATCACAACAAAACCGTGAGTCGCATCATCATATCATAATCGTCCTCGAAACTGCTAACTAGTGCCATTAACTTGCACCCATTGCCGTGAAATTCCAAGAGAAATGTGTTTATTGAAACATCATTGAAGCATTATGACCTAAGTACATGTAAATAACTAATATGTAAATAACTAATATGTAAATAACTAATATGTAAATAACTAATATGAAGCCCCTGCTGAGAGAATCTATTTTGTGTCAACATAGGCTAATAATATGGCTGCTGTCACTGACACAGTGACACTTAGGACTCTCCCGTATACATTACTCATTTAAGAGGCTCAATTATATGGCTGCTGTCACTGACACAGTGACACTTAGGGCTTTCCCGTATACATTACTCATTTGAGAGGCTCAACTATATGGCTGCTGTCACTGACACAGTGACACTTAGAGCTTTCCCGTATACATTACTCATTTGAGAGGCTCAACTATATGGCTGCTGTCACTGACACAGTGACACTTAGGGCTTTCCCATATACATTACTCATTTGAGAGGCTCAACTATATGGCTGCTGTCACTGACACAGTGACACTTAGGGCTTTCCCATATACATTACTCATTTGAGAGGCTCAACTATATGTCTGCTGTCACTGACACAGTGACACTTAGGGCTTTCCCGTATACATTACTCATTTGAGAGGCTCAACTATATGGCTGCTGTCACTGACACAGTGACACTTAGGGCTTTCCCATATACATTACTCATTTGAGAGGCTCAACTATATGGCTGCTGTCACTGACACAGTGACACTTAGGGCTTTCCCGTATACATTACTCATTTGAGAGGCTCAACTATGTGCTCAAAAAAGGGCAAAAACTTATATGTGTAGCATTAAATAGAGACTCTTTGCTTTATGCTGGGACATATATTGACCATTTACGAAGATATGTTTGTGGTATGACTCTTTATCGATACACAAAATAGTATTATTAACAGATATAACCACAGCTGCTATGTTTTCTACATTTTTCACAGAGCGATATTACGACATGTGCTCACTGAGCGAGTCTTCGGCCCTGAAGCTCGCCAACGCATCGCCAGAGGAGTTCGTCAACCATAACAAACGCTTTCTCTCTCGCATCTACCCAAACAGCATGCGAGTTGACTCAAGTAACTACAACCCACAAGATCTGTGGAACTGCGGCTGCCAACTAGGTGAGTAGGCACGGTTTGTGGCCAACTAGGTGAGTAGGCAAGGTTTGTGGCCAACTAGGTGAGTAGGCACGGTTTGTGGCCAACTAGGTGAGTAGGCACGGTTTGTGGCCAACTAGGTGAATGGGCAAGGTTTGTGGCCAACTAGGTGAGTAGGCACGGTTTGTGGCCAACTAGGTGAATGGGCAAGGTTTGTGGCCAACTAGGTGAGTGGTCACGGTTTATGGCCAACTAGGTGATTTGGCACGGTTTGTGACCAATTAATAATAATAATAAAGCCATTTATACTGTTCAGTCATTTTTCCACTATGTATGTCCTCAATTAATTGATGTATGTGGTTTTAAAAACGTCTTCATCGGTGTCTTAAAAGATACAGTGGTGTTACATTGTCTAAAGGACTAGGGGAGATAACACAGGTGTTGCCTTAGAGAAGGCACGGTCTGTGTTGAGGCGAGCAGGGGGCACAGCCAGCAAGCCTGTGGAATGGGAGGGCGGGGAGTGTGTGTTGATAGTCACTAAAAAGCTGAGATGCATAAGGCGGTGAAGAGTTAAAGTTAAAGCTGCTTCCTCAAATGATTCAGCCCATTGGCAATCCAATTCATTAATGTCCAGATGTGTAGTATGTGAATCAAAAAATGCCTGCTTTTGTTCAAATCATCGAAAGAATTGACTTCAGTCGTTAGATCTGGTAAGGATTAAAATAGTGGATATCCAAAATAGTAAGCATTGTGTGGATGAATGCAAGGGTGAAAATTTTTATTTTTCAGCATTTTGATTTCACTTCAGTTAATGCTTAAACAAGCATTAAGTAATTAAATAGTTTTTTCTGATGATTTCACAAAAGCTACATACAAAAGTTGCAGTGGATACTAGGTAGGTTTTGTTTTTCGCAAAATTAATTTTAAATGAGACTAGCAAAAAAATTGAATTGAGGAGGAACCTTTAATGGGTTATGGTATAAATGATACAGATCAACCAAAGAACTGTGAATGTACTGTGTGCCCTGTAAGAGGTCAGTGTCGATGCCTTCAGAGAGAACCCTCCTAGACATACTTGAGACCCTCTTCTTGCAGTTGCCTTAAACTACCAGACGTCTGGCCTCATGATGGACCTCAACGATGGACGTTTCCTGCAGAACGGCGGCTGTGGCTACGTGCTCAAGCCTGCTGTCATGCGCGACGAGATGGCCTACTTCAGTGCAAACACTCGGGACCTCATCCCCGGAGTGTCCCCCCTCATACTACACATCAAGGCAAGTGGTACAAATATTGTTGTCTTGGAGGGCCATCTAAAAATATTGTTGTTTTTGGGGGCCATCTAAAAATATTGTTGTCTTGGGGGGCCATCTAAAAATATTGTTGTCTTAGGGGCCATCTAAAAATATTGTCTTGGAGCCATCTCAAAATATTGTATTTTAGGGGGCCATCTCAAAATATTGTTGTGTTGGAGGGCCATCTCAAAATATTGTTTGATGCGAAATGGGTTGTTTCATTAAGGAGTTAGTAGCAATTTTGTTTAGGTACATCAATGTATTTTCCTCAAAAATATTATATAACTTTTCATGTGGGGAAGGGTCTGAGGTTAAATGACAACAGTTTTATGTAATGTCTTACATTGATATTTTTGGCTCGCCCCTTACTTACTGATAACGTTACCAGGTGTAAGCATAATTGAAACCAGTCTTATTAATGTTGGTTTGAGACAATAAGATTGGGGTATGTTATCGCTGATTCTCTTATCTGCGATTAAATATTAAACAAAGACCACAATACTCGCCTGTCTCTACCTTGCTGCAGGTGATTAGTGGCCAGCGGTTCCCCAAGCCAAAGGGATCGGGAGCTAAGGGGGATACAATAGATCCCTACGTGACGGTCGAGATATTCGGCATCCCGGCCGACTGTGCGGAGGAGAGGACGAAAACTGTGCAACACAATGGTAGGTGGCAGTACTGGGCTGTGATGTTACAATAAATATGGAAGACATGCTAACTAGCCCCGTCCGTGATGTTTAGTGGGAGGGTTATTCGTATTTCTGACATAAACTGTGGCATTGTGGTTAGAACATCGGACTCTCAATCGAGAGAACCCGAGTTCAAATTGTCTTGCTGCCGTTTTGAAGCTTGGACAATTTGTTTCACTCCACGTTACTTCAGTTCACTCAACAGTATAAATGAGTACCTGGCTACAGATAGGAGGATATGTGAGTGTATAGTCTTCATGCAGTAATTGCAGGGTGGCTGAATGCTTTCCATATAAGTCAAGTTGGCATTGGAATGAACAGGTCTGCCAAGGAGTGAAGTGCGTGATGCTTTGAACAGTCATATGGACTGGACACTGGTTTGTTTCACGCACCTTTTTAAATGAACTGCATTGGTTATGATATCACACTGATCCAAATAATGCATATGAATTTAATAAAATCATGCAATGCGTTATGACACCTTTGTAATTGCAGGGTAAACCCTAAACTGTTTAGTTCCAAATGGACCCGCCTGAGTTGACACTTTCTGATTGCAGGGCTCAACCCGCTATTTGACGACAGCTTTGAGTTCCAAGTGAACCCACCTGAGTTGACACTTTCTGATTGCAGGGTTCAACCCGCTATTTGACAACAGCTTTCAGTTCCAAGTGAATCCGCCTGAGTTGACCCTTTCTGATTGCAGGGTACAACCCTCTATTTGATGAGAGCTTTGAGTTCCAAGTGAACCTGCCTGAGCTGGCATTAGTTCGCTTCGCCGTCCTCGATGATGACTACATCGGTGATGAGTTCATCAGTCAGTACACCATACCGTTCGAATGCATGCAAACAGGTCAGTGCCAACCTAGTTGATGTGTTCTCTGTAAAATGAATTCTTTAAAAAAAAATTAATAGCTATGATATTGATCCAAAGAAGTTCATCAGACTGATGGTTGTAATTCAATAAATGTTTTTCTAATTTTCACAGTGAATAAACATTTGTTCCATAGTGACATCTGTGCACACCTACCAGGATGCCATCATGCAGCAGTTAGTCTAAATGAAGCAGCTGAAAACTGCTTGGAGTGTTAGATTGTAGCTGATATAAGTGGCGTAGTACTTCACTCCCACTGTCTGCGTGTACGGGCTGATACTATTATGTGAAACTCAATAAAACAAAGATGGTGGTGAATTTGTTTGAATCTTGAAATGCTGGGGAAAATTTCAATATAACCACCGGTCAAAAATGGCATCAATCTATAGGTTATAGGTCAAAGTTTAGTTTCCATGTTTGTTTCACCACTGTCCAACAGAGAGCACCACTGATATGGGCATTCAAAGTCTGTGGGTGGCAAAGGCCGAATCAGTATCTAAAGGATTAAAAATGCTTCCTCAACTGATTTAGCCTATCGCAAATCCAGTTCATTGGTGTCCAAATATGTAGTGTATGAATAGTCGATTTTTTTTAATGTCTATTTTTTTTAAATCATCAAAAGAATTGACTTTAATTCTTAGATCTGTTAAGGATCAAAATAGTGGATATCCAAAATGGTAAACACTGTGTGGGTCAATGCTGATCATGGACGTGACCTCCATCCTTTCACCAATCACATGACAAAGTTACAAAATTTCACCAAAAATAAAAAAATCATGATTTTTCAGCATTTTGATTTTCACTTCAGTAAATGCGTGAACAAGCATTAACTTATTTAATAGTTTGTCTGAAGGTTTCACAAAAACTACATACAAAAGTTGCACAAACGAGCTAGCATGTTGTAGTGGATACTAGGTAGGTTTGGTTTTTTGCAAACTTACTTTGAAATGAGACTAACAAAAAAATCTAATTGATTAAGCACTTTTAAGTTAGTATGGGCTTATTGGCCCTAAAAAAAAATTGCTCGGCCTAATGTAATGTAACCTGTGATATTATAGCAATTTGTTACAGTTCCATCTATTTCTTACAGGATATCGACACATACGACTCAAGTCAAACACAGGGGAAGTGATCCCCAACTGCACTTTATTTGTCCACATTGCGGTCACAAATAAGCGTGGGGGCGGGGTAAGTGTCACTAAGTCTGGGGGCAGGGTAAGTGTTACTAAGTGTGGAGGCAGGGTAAGTGTCACTAAGTGTGGGGGCAGGGTAAGTGTTACTAAGTGTGGAGGCAGGGTAAGTGCTACTAAGTGTGGAGGCAGGGTAAGTGTTACTAAGTGTGGGGGCAGGGTAAGTGTCACTAAGTGTGGGGGCAGAGTAAGTGTTACTAAGTGTGGGGGCAGGGTAAGTGTCACTAAGTGTGGGGGCAGGGTAAGTGTTACTGAGTGTGGGGGCAGGGTAAGTGTTACTAAATGTGGGGGCAGGGTAAGTGTCACTAAGTGTGAGGGCAGGGTAAGTGTCACTAAGTGTGGAGGCAGGGTAAGTGTTACCAAGTGTGGAGGCGGGGTGTCACTAAAGTTGGGGCTGGGTAAGTGTCACTAAGTGTGGGGGCAGGGTAAGTGTCACTAAGCGTGGGAGTGAGGTAAGTGTCACTAAGTGTGGGGGCCGAGTTAGTGTCATTAAGCATAGAGGTGGGGTAAATGTCACTAGGCATGGGGGCAGGATAAGTTTCGCTAAGCGTGGGGGCGGGGTAAGTATCACTAAATGTGAGGGTGGAGTAAGTATCACAAAGTGTGGGGACAGGGTAAGTATCACTAAGTGTGGGGGCAAGGTAAGTGTCACTAAGCGTGGGGTGGGATATGTGTGCTTACTTGTTTTGTTTATGCTCGTTTGAGTAAACCATTTAGTGGTATTTGTTCAGCTATCATTATATGTAATGTTTCATTTCCATTGGTTACGCCCTTTATTGTACAACAGGCTGTGCATCTAACCACTAGGTTTGACAGACTCTCATACGCTTGTGGAAGATTCTATCCCTTGAGTTGGCTTATCACATATAACTTAGCAATCAGTCAAAGACGAGGTAATGGTGCTGCCACCTATTGACATCACTCGAGATGATTTGTTTTCCAATTTGTAGCATCTGTTTCCATGTTTGACAAGCAACAGTATTATTAATTATTAGTGAAACTCAATGGGATGAACTGGTCCCTCGAGACACCATAACACTGCATTATTGTCAGTACCAGAATTGTTATCCCCTTGTCTGATTCCATTCCTTGTCATAATTTTTGTTGTCATTGATTGACAGAATCTGTCTAACTACATGTTTCCATGCACATTCCACCATCACATGAAGGCAACTGCTGCTGCAATTATGCATTGTGTCATCTATCGAACGAAGAAAGATAAATGTTTAACTAATTTAGGTAAGAATACAATTATACAAAATATGAACGATGTCCCTTGCAGAAAACATCGAGACGAGGCATGTCTGTGCGACGAGGCAAGCGGAAACGCGAGTTCATGAGTCTGAAGACAGTCGGCATAAAGAGCGTGGATGAGACGTTCAAGGCAGCCACGCAACCACTACGTGAAGGCACACATCTGCGGGACAGCGTCCTTGTGGCGCTTGCCTCCTTCCGGGAGAACTGTGGTCTCGGCCCAACGTCCAACATCAAGCAGTGCTTACGAATGCTTGCGTCAAGGCTGCAGAGCTCAGGCGAGAACGTCACGTTACAGCAATCAGTCAAAGACGAGGTAATGGTGCTGCCACTTAATGACATCACTCATGATGATTTGTTTTCAAATTTGTAGCATCTGTTTCCACGTTTGACAAGCAACAGTGTTATTAATAATTAGTGAAACTAGCACATATAGGACAACTTGGTAGTTCGTAAGTGACTGTCATGACAACTTGGTAGTTCATAAGTGACTGTCATGACAACTTGGTAGTTCGTAAGTGACTGTCATGACAACTTGGTAGTTCGTAAGTGAATGTCATGACAACTTGGTAGTTCGTAAGTGACTGTCATGATAACTTGGTTGTTCGTAAGTGAATATCATGACAACTTGGTAGTTCGTAAGTGACTGTCATGACAACTTGGTAGTTCGTAAGTGAATGTCATGACAACTTGGCAGTTCATAAGTGACTGTCATGATAACTTGGTTGTTCGTAAGTGACTGTCATGATAACTTGGTAGTTCGTAAGTGACTGTCATGATAACAATATTTGCACAAATATAGATAAATGAACCCCTGAAAGTTTGGCACCTGAGATGCAAAGCGTCTAGGAATAGCATACATACATCCATACATCCATACATACATCCATACATCCATCCATACATACATACATACATAGATACATACATACATACATACATACATACATACATACATACATACATACATACATACATACATACATATCTTAGCTAGATGAGAGATAATGGAGCTGCACCTTAAGTGACATCAATGATTTGTGCAGCATCTGCTGTGACTAATATAATAATATTTTATATAATTTTATATGATGTACAGGGCATTAATCCACAAGGTGGGAAGTAAAACAATATAAATGCAATATTACTATTATGCCTAGTTGTTGCTAAACATAGATATTGTGATGGTCAGTGTGCTTAATATATGTTTTTGTCTGTTGTCTGTCAGTACCCTGTTCTAGAGGTTCAGGGTGTACCGCCAGAGGTCATCAGGAAGGCATTTGTAGCATTTGAAAATGTAAGTGGTTCACTGGACACATTTCATTTCACCTAAATTGTGTATTGTAACATCAGAAACAGGTTATGTAATTATACAGCAATTACTTACTTATACGTGTTTGAACGGGGTAAACTAAATAATTATCTAATAAATATCTTTCACCATTAGCTGACCAAGTTATGTTCATCACATTAATGATTTTTCTAGAAATTGTGATGTGATGTTAATTTACTTTTCTAACACAGATAGGTATTCTTGAAGACAAACTTGAATCACTTTATATTGTTGTATATCAGCAATGTTTTAGTCAAATATTATCTTTTAACTACAACTATTAACATTTTTGTGAGTAAATTTGAATAGTTGTTGTTAATTATTTTATACCAACTTGATGAATATTTTTACCAATCAGCTATAGTCATTTCATCACCTTATTTCTTATGGTCAGGTGCCCTTAGTTTTTATTTTCTTAATTTATAAGTATGCATGTTCTGGTGACCCTGCAGCACTGTATTTTTCTAGATCGTGTCAGAGTGTCGTGAACTCATTGAGAATGCGGATAGCCTCTATGACAAGGTTAGTATAACATCACTACATGACGATATACTGCATGGGGCCAATCTTGCTATGTGAAAAGTCCAGAAAAAACATTACCATAAATTGTCTATAAACATAATAATAGCATTTGTTTTGAAGAATATAAAACCTGGCAATATGCATTTCCAGCAACAAATTTGTCTAATTCTGAAAGTACCAAAACTTAGCACATTGAAGGGGGCTCTGTCTAGCATGACTTAAAACTGCTGTGCTTAAGTACTCAATTGTCTGTACTCCACAAGTTGAATACTGTTGTTGGATATTACTAAGCAAGATTTGTTCATTTTGTTATAGTGTGAAACCAGTTGAATAAACTGTTTGTTTTGTTATAGTTGATTGAAGGACAACAGGCAGCAATGGAATGGCATGAAGACCTGCAGAATCTGGCCCAGCAACAGGGGCTCAAGGGCAAGAAGTTGAACAAGGCATGTATAGTGTAGCCGCAGTTTATCTCACCTCTTCCTCTCCTAGATCTCAGAGAAACTTGAGTTCTGTCATTAGCGAAAAACTTAAATAAAAAGCACCAAATTGATCCCACCTAAAGCAAACTGTAAGTCCGCTGCCGACATTATAGTGGGGTTGGTGTCTAGACTCCAGTCAAAACACCCCGATATGCCCATGATCATAGTGGGCGACTTTAACTCCTGCACCCTGGATGGCGTACTGCCCTCATTTCAACAGCACGTGACTTGCCCCACCCGTCACAACAAAACAGTCAACAAAACAGTCGACTTGTGCTATAGCTCAATGGATGATTCATACACCCTGCAGTGTCTCCCGCCCCTGGTGCGGGCAGATCTCAACATCGTACATCTCCTGCCCATGTACCGTCAAAAACTCAAACGTGTTCCACCTGTCAAAAGACAGGTCAAGATATGGACTACAGACGCAGTAGAACAGCTGAAAGGTTGCTATGCCTGTACAGATTGGGATGTCCTCTTCGAGGGTACTCATGACATAAATGAGCATGCTGATATTCTCACTGACTACGTGAAGTTCTGTCAAGACTCTATCATCCCAGAAAAGACTGTCACTGTGATTCCTAACACCAAACCCTGGATCACACAGAGGGTAAAGAAGGCATTGATCAACAAACAGAAAGCTTTCGAATCTCGAGATGCGGCTGCCATCCGGGAGGCCAAGGCAGTGATTAGGGCAGAAATTGGCCTTGCCAAGTCAACTTTTCAAGACAAAGTAGAAAAGCAGTATCAGACCATGAACACTTGTGATGCTTTCAGAAATCTCAAGGTGATGGCCGGTGATGTCAGTGCCAGCCAAAGTACAAGATCTAACACACTGCCTGGTGCTATATATCTAAACAAATTCTACACTCGCTTCAACAGCAAGGACTTTACATCTGAGCACACAGAGCTCCTGACAGCCATCCCCTCCCCCTCACCATACCTCTCCCCCTCTCCTGCAAATACCCCCAACTTCATTCACTGTATGCATAACTTTCTCTGCAACAGACCCCAACTTGTGAAGGCTGGCAGCAACATCTCCCCCAACATCATCACAAATACCAGAGCACCCCAAGGGTGTGTCGGGAATTCGATTATCTACTCCCTGTACAGCAACAACATCAGGAGCGAATGTGACTCTAATGTCCTGATTAAATACCCAGATGACGCAGCAGAAGTGGCGTGCTTGAACGGATCAGACTCATTCCTCGCTTATGAAAACACTATCTCTATGATCTCAATGTGGTGTAAGGAACATTTCCTAGAACTGAATGTGTGCAAGACAAAGGAACTCTGCATTGATTTCTGCACCAGCGGCCTGTTTGATGGACCGCTATGTAATGGTGGTGAGGCTGTGGAGGTAACAGATACCTTTAAATATCTTGGTATAACACTTGATAACAACCTGACGTTTGGTTCCCATGTTCAAGGTGTGTACAGAAAGTGCCAGCAAAGACTGTACCTGTTAAGAAAACTAAGGTCGTTTCATGTTGACCCCAAACTTCTACTATTGTTGTACAAGAATATTATAGAGTCAGTGTTGACATATTGTAATATCTGTTTTTTCCCTGCTATGTCTGTCTCAAAAAAAATATGCTTCTCCACATCTGCAAAACTGCTTACAAGAACTTAGGCCTCCCCACACAGCCTGTCTCTCGGCTAACGGAACGCATGATGGTCAGAAAAGCACATGCAGTTGCCAAAGACCCCACCCACTGAACACTGAGTCTCAGAGACGATACCAGTGTCCAAAATGCAGAAAAAACAGGTTCAAAAACAGTTTCATTCCCCAGGTGATAAAGTCATCTCAACAAATTCTGATATAAGTGTCCGATCTCTGAACAGCGTATATGTGTGTGTTTATTTAGTTGAATATCTTAAGAATTGATTGTTATTACCCAAGTTACAGCAATTTAATAATAATGTATGTGAACGCATGTCTTAAACTGCACTAACTTATGCATGTAAAGCCAGTATAATTATATTGTATGGACTACTTTCATGTATGTACTACAGTTATTACTTTTATTAACTTATTTCATGTATGTATTAGTTTTATTAACCATGTTTACCTAACATTTTAACCTCTACCTCTGCTGCTCAGCAAGCAGAAGACAACAATCCAATGTTTTATTGGACTATAAACTCATATCTTTACCTCTGCTGCTCAGCAAGCAGAAGACAATAATCCAATGTTTTATTGGACTATAAACTCATATCTTTACCTCTGCTGCTCAGCAAGCAGAAGACAATAATCCAATGTTTTATTGGACTATAAACTCATATCTTTACCTCTGCTGCTCAGCAAGCAGAAGACAATAATCCAATGTTTTATTGGACTATAAACTCATATCTTTACCTCTGCTGCTCAGCAAGCAGAAGACAATAATCCAATGTTTTATTGGACTATAAACTCATATCTTTACCTCTGCTGCTCAGCAAGCAGAAGACAATAATCCAATGTTTTATTGGACTATAAACTCATATCTTTACCTCTGCTGCTCAGCAAGCAGAAGACAATAATCCAATGTTTTATTGGACTATAAACTCATATCTTTACCTCTGCTGCTCAGCAAGCAGAAGACAACAATCCAATGTTTTATTGGACTATAAACTCATATCTTTACCTCTGATGCTCAGCAAGCAGAAGACAATAATCCAATGTTTTATTGGACTATAAACTCATATCGTATTGTATCGTATTTCCTATGTGTACAGCACAGGTTTGTGGAAGATTAGAACTGGAAATTTTAAAGTACCAAGTTTAATCATTAGAAAGAAGCAAACGTCATACCATTATTTAAAAAGGGTTAAAAAATAAGTCAGAGAATTACAGCCCAATAAGTTTAACATCAGTGATTTGTTAATTATTAGAAAGGTTAATTAAAGACCATATGGTGGACTTCATTATTAGGCATACGTTATTAAATCCATCTCAACATGGATTCCTAAAAGCAAGGTCATGCTTAACAAATATGTTATGTTTTTTAGAAGAAATCACTAAGTGGATAGACGAGGGATCGCCAGTAAATATTATCTACTTAGATTTTCAGAAAGTTTTTGACAAAATGCCATATCACAGATTAGTACTTAAATTAAAAGCCCATGGTATCGTGGATGACAATATTGACTGGATAGAACAATGGCTGACTGCCAGAAGACAGCGTGTTGTAGTAGATGGGCAGGTTTCAAACTGGAAATCAGCTTTGAGTGGGGTACCACAAGGATCAATATTAGGACCTTTATTATTCTTAATATATATATTAATGACTTGGACGATAACATAACATGCAAAGTACTGAAATTTGCAGATGACACAAACGTGTTTAGAAAGTTAACAATGATGGTGATAAACAATATTTACAAAATGATCTAGGCAAATTAGTTAAATGGTCTGAAAAATGGCAGATGTTATTAAATTTTGGGAAATGTAAATGCCAACATACAGGACACGGGAACTTGGATGTAAATTATGAAATGGGAGATACTGTTCTAGGTACTAGTGTAAAAGAAAAAGACAAAAGTTTCAGAGCAGTGTGGTGTGGCAGCTTCAAAGGGTAATCAAATTCTTGGGTTGATTAGGATAAATATAACATACAAAGAAAAAAGCTAATTATACCTCTGTATAAAGCAATAGTTAGGCCTCATTTAGAATACTGTATACAAGCATGGAGACCATATCATAAGAAGGTTATAGATATGCTTGAACGAATACAGAGGAGAGCAACTAAAATTACTCCAGAACTGAGAGACACTAGTTATGAAGAACGACTGAAAGAATGTGGTTTAACAATCCTAGAGATAAGGAGGTTAAGAGGAGATCAAATTGAAATTTTTAAGATATTAAATGGGTATGAAAATATTGATAGAAATATTTTTTTCTCACTCAAGAAAGATAGTAGATTGGATATCAGAGAGTACTCGTTCTCACACAGGACAATAAATGAATGGAACAAATTGTCTACAGATTGTGTAACTGCTAGCAGCGTAAATATGTTTAAAAACAAGGTTGACACATATCTCAAGAGAGCAGGTTACACATAGATGAAAAATGTTGGACTCTCGATAAGCCAATGGCTTCCTTGTCCACTTACCATCTGGGCCTTTGCCTGGGATGGCAATCTTGTTAAATCGTGTTAAACACTTGTTAAATCATTATGTGGGTTTACTGGCTGTTATATAATGTTTCTCACTTGTAGGCTGTTGAGAGCTTTGCATGGAATATTCGCGTGTTGAAAGGACAGGCAGATCTCATCCGACAGGCTAAGCACGAATGTCTCGAACATGTCACGCAAGTAAGTCTTGTGATGCTGTGTTTTGATGTTGATTATAGTTCATGGTGTGTGTGGAGTCTTTGTTGATGTTGATTATAGTTCATGGTGTGTGTGGAGTCTTTGTTGATGTTGATTATAGTTGATGGTGTCTTTGTTGATGTTGATTATAGTTCACGGTGTGTGTGGAGTCTTTGTTGATGTCGATTATAGTTCACGGTGTGTACGGATTCTTCGTTGATGTTGATTATAGTTCACGGTGTGTGTGGAGTATTCGTTGATGTTGATTATAGTTCACGGTGTGTGTGGAGTCTTTGTTGATGTCGATTATAGTTCACGGTGTGTGTGGAGTATTTGTTGATGTCGATTATAGTTCACGGTGTGTACGGATTCTTCGTTGATGTTGATTATAGTTGATGATGTGTGTGGAGTCTTTGTTGATGTCGATTATAGTTCACAGTGTGTGTGGAGTCTTCGTTGATGTTGATTATAGTTCACGGTGTGTGTGGAGTCTTTGTTGATGTTGATTATAGTTCACGGTGTGTGTGGAGTATTCGTTGATGTTGATTATAGTTCACTGTGTGTGTGGAGTCTTTGTTGATGTCGATTATAGTTCACGGTGTGTGTGGAGTCTTTGTTGATGTTGATTATAGTTCACGGTGTGTGTGGCGTCTTTGTTGATGTTGATTATAGTTCACGGTGTATGTGGAGTCTTTGTTGATGTCGATTATAGTTCACGGTGTGTACGGATTCTTCGTTGATGTTGATTATAGTTGATGGTGTGTGTGGAGTCTTTGTTGATGTCGATTATAGTTCACAGTGTGTGTGGAGTCTTCGTTGATGTTGATTATAGTTCACGGTGTGTGTGGAGTCTTTGTTGATGTTGATTATAGTTCACGGTGTGTGTGGAGTATTCGTTGATTATAGTTGATGGTGTGTGTGTGGAGTTTTTGTTGATGTCGATTATAGTTGACTGTGTGTGTGGAGTCTTTGTTGATGTTGATTATAGTTGATGGTGTATGTGGAGTCTTCGTTGATGTCGATTATAGTTGATGGTGTGTGTGGAGTCTTCGTTGATGTCGATTATAGTTGATGGTGTGTGTGTGGAGTCTTCGTTGATGTCGATTATAGTTGATGGTGTGTGTGGAGTCTTCGTTGATGTTGATTATAGTTGATGGTATGTGTGGAGTTTTCGCTGATTATAGTTGATGGTGTGTGTGGAGTCTTTGTTGATGTCGATTATAGTTGATGGTGTGTGTGGAGTCTTCGTTGATGTCGATTATAGATGATGGTGTGTGTGGAGTCTTTGTTGATGTTGATTATAGTTGATGGTGTGTGTGGAGTCTTCGTTGATGTCGATTATAGTTGATGGTGTGTGTGGAATCTTCGTTGATGTCGATTATAGTTGACAGTGTGTGTGGAGTCTTCACTGATGTTGATTATAGTTGACGGTGTGTGTGGAGTCTTCACTGATGTTGATTATAGTTGACGGTGTGTGTGGAGTCTTCACTGATGTTGATTATAGTTGACGGTGTGTGTGGAGTCTTCAGTCTAAGTAATAAAAGAATGCATACTTTTGTTAAAATCACCGGACTTTGTAAAAAATAATTTATTAGTTTGTTCAATTATTTCATCAAAACTAAGTAAGACATTTTCACAAACGAGCTAGTATGTTGTAGTCGGTACTAGAGAGGTGCGATTGTTAAGCAAAAAAATGTAATTGAGAAAGGAGCCTTGAGGTGATGACAGCCCTGTTGGCTTGTGTTGCAGCTACGGGAGGCCGGCCTCATGACGGCACTTGTAAAGTACTCAAGACCAACCAGCAACAACACGGCACAACCCGAGAAACACTAGTTCACCTGGCTGGTACCAGGTAGTGCCACGTGTATGTATAGGATCGTCCGCCATGCCCGGAACGGCATATAACCATCAGTGCTGGCTTGAGTCGGTGCCTTCAGTTGCCTGTGAACCACTGCTCACCAGACCACAGCTGCCTGTGAACCACTGGTCACCAGACCACAGCTGCCTGTGAACCACTGCTCACCAGACCACAGCTGACCAGACCACAGTGTCAGCGTCACAAAATACTCCATGGTATCTAGAGTGAGAATGTGGAATCTTTGTCTTACTGTAGTGACATCAATCAAACGTTATCTTATAAAACTGTTGTTGTATGGTCTGCTTTATGGTGGTGCATCTAGATAAGTTGTCCATGCCAGTGGTTACATTTACAACATCTGTTGTAAAGTAATTATAGAACGCATGTGTTAGAGTATGCACATATCTGGGTATTTTATTTTGAAAGTTTTTATTTTGCTGATGGAATGGAAGGTTCATGTTTTACTTTCTTAGCCCGAAACTGCAAAATATGCAGCATGTAATGACTGGAACAGATAAAGGATGACTTTGGATGACATTTTAAGAAAACTAAATGATTTTAGGTGCATTTACATCCTGTGTGAGAAGTGTCAGTTCCCTGCCAACGTTGCACATGTGAAACCCAAATCTTTGATTGTTCACCAAATTGTTGAGTTTCCTATTTCAGAGCATAGAGGTCAACATTACTGCTTTCCGGCAGGAAATACCACTTTTTTCCCTTCCTCCCACTTTCTGGTGTTTTTTTGATGAAATGTCCCCTTTTTTGTAATTTTCAAAAACAAACATAATTAATGGTAAACTAGATCTATTTGTTGTACATGAGGCCTTTCAAGCCACATGAGGCCATTCTAGACACATGTTATTTCTCTGGTCTCAAGTAATCTCGTTTTCATGCGCATGCATTCACCGTAAACGAGAACACCACATCAAAATGGTGACCCATCAAAACAACATGTTAAAAAAACAGTTAAAAACACTGAAAATAACTAAAGTTATTGGGGGAGGATGTTTCCCGCTGTTCGTGAGAACTATCTAATTTTTTCTTGAGAACTTCCTTGAGCCGATGTTGACACTAATGTCGGGTTCAGATGTTGACACTAATGTCAGGTTCAGATGTTGACACTAATGTCGGGTTCAAAACATGATGAAGTTTGGGTTGAGGCTTTGTATATGGCCAATTTATTGACGGGTTTTCATAGCCCTAATGATAATCCCATCCCTGGTGTAGGTTGCCACAGTAATTGGCCAGTGGATACTTGAATATCAGCATATCCTGTAGAACTCTCCTTTCTGTATAGTGGAGACAGACTCAGTAGCATTTCCTGTAAAACACATGTTTCTGTGTTGCAGAAACAGGATTAGAGACAATTCTTGTTCCACCAATCTGTTGTCCAAATAGATTGTCATTACTCGAAGTAGGATGTAGGGAGGATATTGGCTTGTTGCATGCACTGTTCAGCAGGCAACCAAGCCTGAACTGGCTAACAACAAAACTATCCTAGTATTCTTTGGTTTTGGTTGGTCTCAAGACATCGATGTTCAACACTATGAAAAATTGGTCCATGTGGAGGGGGAGATTGGCAGCTGTTTATAGTTACATACATCGATGTATTTTCCAAAAAAACTTCGGCACATGTAGGCACCTTTCTGTTATGACGGCTGAAGTGCCACGAAGTTGCTGAAGTTGTACTCCGATTGATGTCATTCAAAGTTTCCTGTGGAGGAGCAGGGAGGGTCAGATGTTACATGATACTAGTTTCCTGTGGCGGAGGAGGGAGGGTCAGAGGTTACATGACACTAGTTTCCTGTAGCGGATGAGGGAGGGTCAGAGGTTACATGACACTAGTTTCCTGTAGCGGATGAGGGAGGGTCAGAGGTTACATGACACTAGTTTCCTGTAGCGGATGAGGGAGGGTCAGAGGTTACATGACACTAGTTTCCTGTAGCAGATGAGGGAGGGTCAGAGGTTACATGATACTAGTTTCCTGTAGCGGATGAGCGAGGGTCAGAGGTTACATGACACTAGTTTCCTGTAGCAGCATGTTTTGGGATCATTTCTTAGTGATTACTTTTTGTGCAATGTACGTTAAATGTTGTGATCTCCGGAGAGATATAATTTGTGGCCAGTGGAAACACAACGTGCAATTTCATATCACCAAACTTTGAGGAAAATACAAAAGCAGTTAATGTTTCCTGTCAACGCCTGTTGATGGAAACAGTTGCACATGTTGGGGGAGTGTAATAGTTGTTTCATGGCAATATCAGGTGTCTTGTTATAAATCACACTACAGGGCCTCATTTGTGCCCAACAAAGAACGGCCTGTCTAAGGCAAGGCCTCACACGAGTTTAAGACATTGTTACTGCTACAAGTCTTGTGTCGATATAAAACCAATATTGCATACAGACTCACGTGCAAATACACACGTGTGTAGTTAATTTTTTTATTGACGGTAGCACCGATGTTATGCGCATATCTGGTTCAGTGCTGCCATACGATAGCAACTTCCATTAAACTAACTTCATCACAGAGCCAGACATTTGTAGCCAATAAATGTGTTAACTGCCACATAAAAGGTCTTTGGTAGAAATGTGTGAGACAACAGAAACTAATGACCAAACAAAGAGATTGTGCCTAACATTGTTAATGTTTGTACTCTCTGTTCTGATAAGACAGTGTTTGTTCTGATTGGGAAATGAGTGAACATTAATCACTTATCATGCCATGACAATCCACTGCTGTAAAATGCTGATATACTGGCATCTGCTGATACCTGGATTCATTTTGTTTCTGTTCTATGTACATTAAATGTTCTAGTCATTGACTGGTTAGGTTTTGACTTTGTTCATGTTAATAGGATAAATGACGCACAGGAGATATTGTTGTAAATAGGTCGACGTGACATAGCTAACAGACACACTGTATTAGGTCAGCCTTGCCATAGATTATGGGACGAAGATCACGAGGGCTTTGATGATTGACTTTTCTGTGAAATGCAGCATCAAAATGCTTATTTATTGGGATAATTGTCAGATACACATGTAGCTGTAAACATGTTCAGTATAGTCTGATTTTACTGCTGTGATGTTTGTCTGTGATATAGCAGAAATGATTACTTCTAGTTGCAACTATTGTCTATTTATTTAGAACATCTGATTAGAAATCAATCAGTTTTGTTCACTCATAGCATAAGTGCATTAACAGTAGATCAGAAGTGGTTGAATGAATAACATATTTCTCAGTTAGTGACAAAGTTATTGTTCACCTGTTGTGGGAGCAGCCAGTATTTCCTAGCTGTTGAACAATGTGCAAGTGTTATAATTTCATGATTTAGAAATGGCATCCTACATTGTAATTAGGCAATATTTTGCTGAAAAAACGATGCATTTTATGAAAATTCCTTGCATTTTATTTGTTGGGTTTAACAATGGGTGGGAAGTCATAATTAACCTAACCATTAATGTTGTCGTGTAGTAATACTTGACAAGTCAAGTGACCAAAAATCAATCAAAATATCGGTCAAAGATGATGTGGCAATGTTTTGATAATTTTCGCTGAGGTGAAGTATGTTTATCAGTTATGAAATTACATAATGATGATCACATTAACCAAGCAGTAAACAAAGCAACAAAGATGACAAAAATAATTTGCAGAACTTTCCAATTTCTTGACAAAGATACGTTCTTGC
Organism: Lamellibrachia columna; assembly: GCA_963662155.1. Taxonomy (NCBI): domain Eukaryota; kingdom Metazoa; phylum Annelida; class Polychaeta; order Sabellida; family Siboglinidae; genus Lamellibrachia; species Lamellibrachia columna. Next base: position 40,385,311 of record OY759271.1, on the reverse strand, counting down.
CATTATATAAAACAATGGTAAGAACACATCTTGACTATGCCACAGCAGTAGGGTATCCTTAAAAAAAACATTATTGCAATAGAAAACATCCAAGGAAGAGCAACAAAAGAATTACCAGGTATGAGAAACTGAACTTATATAGAAAGATTAAACTACCCTTGTTAGCATATAGACGTCTACGAGGTGATATGGTTGAAGTTTTTAAAATTATACACAGTCTATACAACATTGAATCTTCACCTAAACTCTGAAAATGGGAAGATGCATCCTTCAGGACAGGGAATAGAGGGCATATTCTAAAATTATTTACTGCAAAAACAAATATATGAAAAAATTATTTTCCATTAGTGACTGAACCTAGGAATTCCCTCCCAGAAACAGTCGTTCAGGCAAAATTTATAAATACTTTTAAAAACTGCCATGACCATTTATGGGCCAATCAGGAAATTCTATATAATTTCGAAGCACCTTTAAAAATAGGAACCGGAATTCTTCAGCTATTAATAGATGATTAATATCTGATCAATGAGGAGTCACAAGAATCCTGTGATCAGAACCATCTTAAGGTATAATTTTACCATTACTTTGACAGAAAATACAACTTTTAGTATATCAAAATGGTAGTCAGACACAATGTTGTAACTTTAGTTCATTTTCTCTGTAAAGTTATCATTTATGAGCTGGTTGTTGCACTGAATTGTATTTATAAGAATAATGGAGTATAATATAATTAGTAGTTACAATTGTTGTTGTGCCAGCCATTTTGTTTCAGTGATATTTTGTGTACTATAGTGTAAGATAGTATTTTGGAAATGTTATACAGTGTCTTTATGAGGTCTAGTACAGAATGAGGCTTTGACTGTTATCTTAAACAAATTTATGTTAATATGGACTTTGTAATTAAAAGTTACTATCTATATATTGCTCGTGTAAGTGTTGTTTCCTGCAGACCTTGTCATTTAATTTTAATAAAGTATGCCTTGCCAGTCATTTAATTTTAATAAAGTTTGCATATAATGATGCACAAGCATGCATGCATGCAAGTACATACACACAAATACATTCGCACGCAGGCACACACACACACACACACACACACACACACACACACACACACACACACACACACACACACACACACACACACATTCTGATGTTCTAATCATTATGTCACCATGACTAATTCTAATGAAACACAACGCTACCAATGTGCGTTGCTAATTGTATATAAAAAGAACCGATGAGGGTAACAAGCATCCAATGGTCTCCTGTGTCTATACTATAGTTCACTATGACATATGTCTATGACTATGGCTCTTCGTCACACGTACAGTCAGATGTATTTTTACCATCTACTCGAACGTGAAAATTATATACTCACTAATAACAAGATCACTAGAATTGTTTTGTGTATGATATAAAATCCGAATAAAATATACTACAAGCTGTTACTGTTTATTTTGCTTATTATCAACCCGGAAGAAAACAATGATCTAAGCCCAGCTGTAAAGGTACATTACCGGAAGTTGTTATAACGTATGCTGACACTTCCGGCTTGTTTGACTCACGTTCTTCTTTAATTAAACATTGCATATTCTAGATAATGACACACTGTCCCGGTGCCAGATTCGAGTAATCAGTGAATTGATACGTGGCATACGTAGACATATAACCACGTAACTACCAGATTGAAAGATGCACTTAAGACTTCACCTATTGTTAAACTATGAGCGATAATATAGTATTTGAACTGGTGTATTGAAGGAGAAATTACTTTTCGTCGCACAACACCATCGTTATCATATATGCTAATGGCGATAGCATTGCCGCAACTCGGGAGAATTGCGGGTATACAAAGGGAGTTTAGTGCAGTACGAAGATGGTTGCCGACAGTGTTACTTCAGTCACACCGACATACATCTTTGATACCAGGTTGGCCTCGAACATTTCTGCCATCTCAGACTCATCAGTATTTTCCCCATCGGTTGTGTTATCATGGTTATGCTGCCAACAAACGTATGCAGATTCACCAAGGTGTGAGCTTTATGGATTGTTTGTGCAATCGTTCAACGAATTCATTTAGCACCAAAACACACGATGTCTTATCTTTAGACAGTCCTGATTCGGAGTTATTGCAGTACCTTAATCATCTGCTTGAGGAGTTCAGTGTGGCCACCCAAAACCTGTCATCAGTAGATGGCATAACTGATGAAGAAATTCACAAATTGAACAATACAATTAACCGTTTAGGGCCGTTGGTTGCTCTGATAGAAACATTCAAAGAGAAAAGGGTGGAGCTTCACGATTTATCAGCCATCATAGCTGATGTCGCATGTAGTGATCATGACATGGTGGAGATGGCAGAGTTGGAGCAGGAGAAAGTCAGAGAAGACCTGCAAGAATTGGTGCCAGAGGTAGGACAATTTAACAAAGAATGCCTAGTACATACATGTTAACATCTAATGGCAATCAAATTTGTCTAAGCTAACGTAGTTGTGTCCTTTGATCACTGTAATCAACTTCTTCCCCTTAATTCCTTTGTGGAGTGGGGGTCACATCATGTATTCCTTTCTAACCTCTTGATAACTTGTCTGGACCTTCTCTCGATCTTCAGCCAATTTCTTCCATTTTCTGCTGATCACACAGGTCTGCCTTTTCCATATCTGAATTGGAGCAACAAGTCAAGGTCTAATCATCTATAAGCTCTACTTCACACACTAAAAACAAATTTTTTTAGACAATATTTTATCATTATTAATATTAATTAACAAATATTCATCCACTCAGTCATTCATTTAGTAGCAACATTATAGTTATCTGAATTTGTCTGCTATTATTAAGTGGCTGCATATTATGTGAGTGGCCGCCTGGCCTAATGGATAAGGCGTCTGACTTCGAATCAGAAGATTGCGGGTTGAACTTTTTATGGTTCTTTCAATTTTGGATATCAAACATTGCAGTTATGTAAACCTCATTGATATTAAAGAATGTTTTCATACATTTTTTATGACTTTCCTCACACTAAGTAGTGTGCTATTTTTATTTCCCATCAATGGCAAATGTTGTTACAATGGACTCTTTATATAAGGAACATGTTGAAACTTGGTCCAACTGTTCCATAGTATTATCTATCCAATGTTCCTTATATCCATGGGTGGCTTATTGAGTGCTTTAAACAGAGTAGGCCAGAACTGGGATCTCAGAGTTGTTCCTTTTAAGTGGATGCTCCTTACGTCAAAGTCCATATATGCCAAGTATGTATGTACCAAGAACAATTGACAATGCTGATAAAATATATAAACAACTTAAGTTAATAACACGATGATTGAATTAGCAAATAGAATCGTCAATGCCAAAATGAAAGGGACAACTTTTATTTTGCCAACAAATTAAACCAAAATGTGTGGTGAACTACAGCCCATGGCGCTGGAACAATCACAAAACTGATGTTGCGTTCATTTGATTGCAGTGAATTAGATCCATTTAGCTGCAACAACAAGATGCAGTCATATTTGTGTAATCATAGCTACCCAACCAAATCAAAGCAAGGATGAAGTTCGACCTAGAGAAGTTGAAAGACCCTAAAATTGCAGAAGCATTCCAAGCAATGATAGGTGGAAAATTTACATCTCTTACAATCCTGGAGGAAGAAAACACCAACATAGAGACATTGACCAGCAACTTCAACAATGCAATGACTGATACAGCCAGTGTGATCCTCGGCAGACACCATCATAAGAAGAAACCCTGGGTCACCACCGAACTACCTGACATGTGTGACAAAAGAAGGGTACTGAAAAAGGGAAGAACAGCCCCGGAGGAACTGATAAATCAACAAAGAAATCAGAAAAGGCATGAAATAAGCCAAAGAAAAAATGGATAGAAGAACAGTGCAGTGAAATAGAAGAGAACATGAACAAGAACAATAACAAAAGAGCATTCCAAGTCATAATAGATCTGACGAGGGAGAAGAAAGCAAGAACAAGCACCATCCAAGACAAGTCAGGAAAATGCCTCGCAGAAGAAAGAGAGATTATCAATTGACAAAGTACTGCATCGAGTTATACAACAGTCAGACCAAAGGAATGTGGCAATACTGGATTGCCCTATGAACACTGAAGAGGATAACTTCCCAATCCTTTGTGAAAAAGTGGAGGCTGTAGTTAAATCCTTGAAGAAAGGGAAATCAGCTGGAGTTGACATCATACCAGCTGATTTAATACAAACTGGGGGAGAAGCTGTGACTAACATCTTCACAACAATCTGCAATAAGATCTGGCAGACAGGAGATTGGCCTACTCCATGGACCCAATCAATGGTCATCACACTTAAAAAAAAACGCAACCTTCAATTGTGTCAAAACTACCGGACAATCAGCCTCATCAGCCACCCAAGTAAAGTCATGTTGAAGGTCATCCTTAACAGACTGAAGCCACAAGCAGAGAACATCATCGCTGACGAACAAGCCAGCGTTCGAGCAGGATACAGTACTACAGAGTAAATTTTCAACCTTAGAATCCTCTGCAAAAAGTACTTGCAACACCAAAAATATCTCTACCGTGTCTTATTGACTTCAAGAAGGCATTTGACAGGGTATGGCATGCAGGCATGGTTATGGGCAACCATGGCATGTACAAAGCTATTAATGCCAAAATATACACGGGGCGATATGGTGTACAGCACAACAAACCAACAACAGCAGCTGGAATTCAATATGTTGACAAATAAGTAGCCAGTAAAGAATGAACAGAAGTGCTGCTGAATTCTGCAATTTCCACAGAGTTGAATCAGGGATTTGAATCAGCCATGTTCTAGGTGTGACATCAACAGAGCATGTACGATCGTTTTACATGCAGTAGTGGAAATAGATGGTCTAATCGGGGCGATGCTGCAGAGATGACAGTATGCCATCTGGCAAGATTAAGCAACTCTCATATTTAAAAACTGACATATTTTTACATTATATACAGTTATTGTTAAATGCAGTTGTGTAAACAAGATTGTTTACCTTCCTTATTGCAGTTGTACTAACTGTGGGCCAGTTATTGCTATTCATGATAAAGGTTTCATAATTGTCATTAATTTTTGTAATGGCTGTAGTCTGCTGTACTAATGTAGTCATTAATTTACCTGTCAGATTCTGATGCTGCTTGTACCGTACGGAAGGGCCGACGAGAATGACATCATCTTGGAAGTGAGTGCAGGGATTGGAGGCAAGGAAGCGATGCTGTTCACTAATGAAATATTCAATATGTACACCAACTATGCTGCTTTGAAAGGCTGGACATTTGAAGTGATTGGCTACGACCCTAGTGATATGGGTGAGTTGCTTGTCATGCTAAGGTGATCAATTGTACAATCTTCCATTAAAGGTTAATTTAATTTTTTTGCTCCAACTCATTTCAGACTTATTTCATGAAAAATTTAACTGATGTATAAGTGACTAAGACATGGTAGTTCATTTTTACAAATTCATCATTTAGTTTCAGTGAAATCATCGGACAAATTATTAAATTATATTTGTCTGGGTCCTGTCAAAATTCTGCAAAAAAAGGAAAACCACGTTCGGTTTTACATACTCTAAAATGAAGCTATTTACACTTTCATAAGCTACCTGATAAACAATCAAAGTTTATTCTTTTGATGATTTAAAGAAAATTATTCAGTGTATACAGGTTTTTTAAGGTTCAATTCATATGGGCAGTGCAAGATTTTGTTGACAACTGGTTTAGCTAAGATGGTCGGCAGTTTTGCTTTATGTTGTGTGTTGGTTGTGCTTTATGTTGTGTGTTGATTGTTCTTTATGTTGTGTGTTGGTTGTGCTTTATGTTGTGTGTTGGTTGTGCTTTATGTTGTGTGTTGGTTGTGCTTTATGTTGTGTGTTGGTTGTGCTTTATGTTGTGTGTTGATTGTTCTTTATGTTGTGTGTTGGTTGTGCTTTATGTTGTGTGTTGATTGTTCTTTATGTTGTGTGTTGGTTGAGCTTAATGTTGTGTGTTGGTTGTGCTTTATGTTGTGTGTTGGTTGTGCTTTATGTTGTGTGTTGGTTGTGCTTTATGTTGTGTGTTGGTTGTGCTTTATGTTGTGTGTTGGTTGTGCTTTATGTTGTGTGTTGGTTGTGCTTTATGTTGTGTGTTGGTTGTGCTTTATGTTGTGTGTTGGTTGCAGTAAAATAAGGAGATCCCAACAACCACTGAATTTGTGAATGAAATATGCTGAATGAAACTAATGTTCAAGTTTGTATCAACTTATATGTCACTGCCATGTTTTGTCTTTATGCTGCATTCTTGTGACCGGGACATGCCCACAATGTTGACAGGTGGGTTGCGCAAGGCTAGTGCCAGCGTCTCAGGGATGGAGGTATACAGACACCTCAAGTTTGAGGTCGGAGTTCACCGGGTCCAGCGAGTACCCAAGACAGAGCGGTCCGGTCGAATCCACACCAGCACCATGACTGTGGCTGTCCTACCGCAACCATCAGAGGTATGTTATCACCACCAGAGGGCACTTGTAACTTCCGCATAATTTATGCCTGTACATAGGTGTCAACTCTTATGGTGTGTCCATTTCCTGGAATTTGATGGTCCTGCGGACACAGGATGCATTCCTGACAGATTTGTACATTTTGCATGCACTGCAAAGCAGCAGATGTAGATAATCATACGGTTTCATTTGTGATCACACTGATTTTCATTAGCAGTCATTTGCACCACTCTGGGTTGGAACCTATGCATGTTTTCTCAGCATTTGGCTGTGAACTTGTGTTTGAATGTTATGTGATCATGTACAGGGTATATGCTCCACTGCATGGAAAAACGGCATTGTGAACCTAATTTGTTTTATTTAAACAATCTGGTCATTGTCATGTTGAATGTTATAATTATTTTTATTATTTGTCCTGATTTGTATAAATAGAACTGTACTTCATATATCACTTTTGTTTTGTACAGCCACTGTTTTGTACAACCACTGTTTTGTACAACTACTGTTTTGAACAACCACTGTTTTGTACCACCACTGTTTTGTACAACCACTGTTTTGTACAACCACTGTTTTGTACCACCACTGTTTTGTACCACCTCTGTTTTGTACAACCACTGTTTTGTACAACCATTGTTTTGTACAACCACTGTTTTGTAACACCACTGTTTTGTACAACCACTGTTTTGTACAACCACTGTTTTGTACCACCACTGTTTTGTACAACCACTGTTTTGTACCACCAGTTTTGTACAACCACTGTTTTGTACCACCATTGTTTTGTACAACCACTGTTTTGTACAACCACTGTTTTGTACCACCACTGTTTTGTACAACCACTGTTTTGTACAACCACTGTTTTGTACCACCACTGTTTTGTACAACCACTGTTTTGTACCACCACTGTTTTGTACAACCACTGTTTTGATTTATCCTCAGATAGATGTCCAGATAAACCCAAAGGATCTGCGAATAGACACATTCAGGGCAAGTGGCAGTGGAGGACAACATGTGAACAAGACAGAGAGTGCTGTCAGGATAGTACACATACCTTCAGGTACTTGCCATCAGGATAGTACACATACCTTCAGGTACTTGCTGTCAGGATAGTGCACATACCTTCAGGTACTTGCCATCAGGATAGTACACATACCTTTAGGTACTTACAGTGATGATAGTGCACATACTTTTAGATACTTGCTGTCAGAATAGTACGCATACCTTCAGGTACTTGCCATATACCAATGCAGGCTCTAACAGCAAGTTAATCTGCTGAAGATTTGATTAATTAAATGCCCCTTTGGGCAATGGCAACCTATGGATAATGCAGTCTGGTGTAACATCAAATGTTAGAATTATTATTACTAGCATTTATAACATGGATTATCCTGTTCACATGCCATCACAGTAAGTACAATAATCTATTAATGCACGAAGCATAATCCAGAGATTTGCATACTAAGACATTTTTTTTAGCTCTATTGTATTTAGTTTGTGAACAGAAAAATCTGTACTTACCCATGTCATTATTTGTCAATTCAAAGTGATAGCATGGATTATATTCTTGGGGTTTTGGAATAGCCTTTTGGCCATAAGTGTGTGCCCCACTACTACATAGACAGTTCAGCATAGTCCGTCATGTTTCAGGCACGGTGGCTGAATGTCAGCAGGAACGCTCACAATTGAAGAATCGCAATACAGCTATGAAACTACTCCGATCAAAGTAAGCCATTCACATTGTGGTTTTGTTTAATAACTATCACGAGTGTTTTCAGTTAAGTTGATATCTTACCATCCCGTAGTTTCATGGATGCTGTCATTATTATTATAATGAGAAAAGGCATGGTTTGTTATTCCCAGAGACAGTGCGAAAGCAGTCAATCTTCTATTTCTTAATCGGCAAACCCGAAACTGGGTATCGCACCAATGCTTGGTTACGTATTCTATGAGCATCAGGCGCAACCCAACAGTTCCTTGAATGTGAAGGCATCGTTAGCCTCAACCAATTGCGCCTCCAGGATGTTCCAAACAGTTAAGGTTTGGGGGGAATTTAGTTTCTGTTTTCCTCTGTGTTGGTTTTTATGTGTTTGTGTGTATCTGTTTGGCCGGAACAGCAATCCAACTCATTTATTAGTGATTTCCTGTGCAACTGTTTTTTATGTTGTTTATATCTTAGTGGCGCCAAATGAAATAATAACTAGTTATATATACTTTCAGGCTTTACCAGAAGGAACTTACAGAACAAGAAAATGCCATTAGGATGAAGAGAAAACTACAGGTGAATGAATTTGTTGTGGTAGAACCCGCCATTTGACTTAAGCTTATTCAAGATGTCTACAAATTTAAGCAATAAATCCATTATCTTACTTCAAATTGCCCCCAATCCTCCACTTGTTTCTGGTGTTGCAACCGAGATATTCTCCAGCTGTCCTTCACAGTGCTCAGGTTGGGAACAAATAGTCAGCTGGTGGTGAAGAGAGAGCGAGGTGGAGGGTATAGGGGAGGGTTGTTGGGAGTGGGGTGTAGGGGGAGGGCTATTGGGAGTGGGGTGTAGGAGGGATGTTGGTGGAGGGATGTAGGGGGTGGGGTGTAGGACAGATGTAGGGGTGGGGCATAGGGGGAGGGATGTAGGGGAGGGCTGTAATAATTGATCAGTTGATAAACTTTTATTGCAATTTATTTGTAATTTGATTAAAAAGACTATTTGGTTCAACCATTTGTTGACTAATAATAATAAGCTCCTATGTTTTAAATACTATATCTGGTTCACAGTGTATATATTTATACTTATTAACCAGTAAAAAATATTAAGAAATAAAGATAAAATATTTCCTTGATAGTAAACATACAAAGATTCCTGTGGAATATGTTGATGGGGGAATGTGTCTGCGGGAAATGTGCATACCCCAAATCCATTGTGTGTACCCATGCCTTGTTCCAGGTGGGTACGGGAGCTCGCTCTGACAAGATCAGGACATACAACTTCAACCAGGACCGAGTGACAGACCACCGCATTGGATGCAATATGCATAATCTGGAGGCATTCCTCGTGGGAGGGGAGGAGCTGGACGAGATGATTGACAGGTTACTGGCGGAGTCACAGCGGGAACAATTGCTAGAACTACTTATCGAGTACAAAGACACCATCAGATCTCCCCCGGCTGGTGCAAAGTCTAGATGATCTTAACATTTATAAATTACAGATGTATATTAGGTGTGCATGTCAGAGATTGGATCAATTACAATCATTGTAATGAATTACAGTTGTAACTGAAACAGTCATGTAACTGAACAAAGTGATAGAATTGCTCAATTACAATAAAATTACACCATTTCACAAATATGCAGATTTGTTAACATGTATTTTGTGTGTGTGTGTATGCATGTGTGTGCATAGAATTATATGGATACATGCATAAGAATATTAATAATTTTATAGCATTACACATTAAAATGTACTGTTAACACATATTTTACTAAACTAAACCAACTACGGTTTACACATGTATAACAAATGTTTACAAAGAAAGAAAATAATATACATGGATATCAACTGTAAACCTCGCTGGTACATAATGAACCTTGTATATAATAATGTGTTCTGCATCCCATTATGTTAGTTGTGCAGCCTGAATGACTAATGTGTATCCATGTTGCAATGCTACTGCTGAAGTATAAAGGAATGACAGTAACAATCATTAACATTCATCTGTGTGCTGACTGCCGAGTTATCCAAATGTGACAACTTATGAAGGATGACTCGGGTTTGCAATGACAATGAGTTCATACAACAGGCTCCCTGCAAATGATTGCATATCACACTTAGACGACACTCCAAACCGCTCCAATGCCTGATGCCAGAGAATTCGTCAAACTACTTTAATTAATATAAATGCTTTAGTTAAAGCAAGGTCATAGTTTTCCCCATAAAATGTCTCCTTAGCAAACATTTCTGCATAAGCACTGGTAAGATGCACTTTGGATGGACACATAAACACTGTCGTCATTCTTCTGGTTGTCCATGGATATTAATATCGGTACTTTGTTGAGTAATCCTTCGGTGACACAACTAGACCACGACCTTTCCTGGCACCACGGAATATCGTTTCAACAATGTCAATGAACTCCTGTCCGTCCTCCATGGCCCAGTTGATCTTGTTATTGTTTCCCGTTCCCAGATCAATCATGATGTGCTTGTTGCGATAGAAGAACATCGTTGTGCACGGGTCATACAACTCGTACATTTTGTTGAAGTCTGGAACTTCAGTGATGTCCACGAGATATATGACGGCAAAGTGCTTCACTTTCTCCGCCACTTTGTATAGCGTCTCGTCCATTACCATGCATGTGGGGTCCCAGTCGTGGCCAAAGCGGATGATGACGACACGATCCTCCTCCGACAGAATCGCTTGGTCAACCTGCCAGCCATTGTGGAGATGTTGCAGCATATACGACATGGTGCACGGTCGTTAATCTCCTGATGGTGATGACAGCGATGTAATTACTGAAACATACACCAAAAGCATAATAATAACGATATATTTTATTTGGTACAACACCAGATCCAAAATTGTTTATAGCGCTTCACAACATATTAAAATAGCATAGAATTGCAAAATCAACAAATAAATATATTAAAATGCTACTAGTAATAAGAATTATTTAAAATAAATATAGCACAATAAAATAGTGTAGAATTGCTAAATAAAGAAATAACTAAATAAATATATTAAAATGCTGCTAGTAATAAGAATTATAAAATAAATATACACAATAATTATATAGCAATACAATACTAATGAATAAATAAATGTATACTTATGATTAATAATACTAAATTATTTAGTCAAATATTTGTACAATAATATTTTTAATGATACATTTTATTGGTAAAATAAGGTTAACTATCGTGAATAACATTACTGGAATAGTCATAATTAAATTGACATGAGTAGAGGACAATGTTCATCTGGAATATATGCTAATATGTGATACGAAAGAAATGTGTCTTTAGTCGACATTTGAAGCTGGCAAGAGTGTCACAGGTTATACTAAATTAGTTATAAAGTGTTACACAGGGACACCACAGCCACTGCGAACAAGCCGTCTCCAACCTTGATACGAGTATGCTTCACTTCCAAACTGTTACTGCTGCAGAGCGCAGCCAGGGATCACCGCGCAGCCAGTGCTCTTGCCTTTTGATATTGGATAATGGGCGCGCCAGCTCATAAGTTTAGCGGACCACCAACATTTACATTAACCCACACGTAGGGATACTTTGAGTTAACAAACTAAAGAAATTCGGCACTTAAACTTAATACAAGTCAGTAATATTGTAATGTATTAATGTAATGAGGATACTGTGCCAACTGAAGCTAAATAAATCGGGCGATAATACAGTAAATGTCTCGGAAAACCAAAATTACAAATTAATTATAACGTCAAAGTACATGACTTAATGCCACCCATGACACATGCACTAAAGCTATGCAGGCATTTCCGCATACATTACGCAGACGCAGGTAGTATCCTCAAAGTAAACAAATTCTAAAGCGTTAGCATCACTCCAGTTAGCATCGCCCTCTTCGCGCATAGAATATGACACGTCTAAATCAAAAGTTCAAATGCTATTTTGGGGGAACAAACCACAGTTACTTTTGCCATTGGTGGCCATTATAATGTTTCCTGTGCGTCTTGGAACATTTGTTCAACGGTATTTTTTCATAATACATAAAACAACAATTAACTGACCTGCTGTGAAAAATTCGCCACAGATACCTCGTTTATGTTTAGAAAAATACATCCAAAACTGATGCCTATTAGTTTTGACCAAGCCCGGTGACTGATTCTAAAACGTTTGCGTGTTTGACATAATAGCCACCGTATAGCTTGCATTACATTTCAAAACGTACAAGCTATTATGACATTTATTTGCTAAAATAATCTGTATACATCTTTCATTTGGGCAATCATATAGTTAATTTGTATTGTCCCTCATCCTGTCTTGGTCGACGTATTTCTGTAAACAATAGACGCGCCCAAACTTCAAAGAGCGTTCCCGCGGAATACGCATCATTACCTGTTCGACCAGCGACGACCGGGCCAATACCAATTAAAGTTAAGTCATTGTTTGTATATAAGTTTGCACTGTACTGCTTTATGCTGAATGAATTGAAATTCCAATATGCAAGCTCCTAAGATATTTGTGACGGCCACTATTGGTTAACTCAGCAACAGTAAGTTCCATGTTTCAGCAGGTTAATCTGCCAGGGTACTCATTGCGGTGATGATGTGTACGCCCGCTTCCTATATTGTCCATACGAATGACATCGGGGGTGACTGCATGACTTGGACTTGTATCAAGAGATGTGTCTTTGTGTCACAGTCGGGAGTTGCAGTGGCCGGTGGTTCATCGCACCTCGCTTATATTTTGGCAGAGCTCCCCACCGAGGCGTGTGATGTCATCTAACCAGCTACCACAATGTGTTATTAAAACAGACATCATATCATTATGAAATTTGCAAATATCAAGCCAATTTATTTCTGGGGAGGTATACTGTATTGATCAGTCGACGTCCATCTAATATTGAATTTGAATCCCAAGGTATGTATGACAGAGAGTGCACTTTTGTGAAAAGCACATTTTTAAATTATGACTTTTTTAACATGGCTTAACACGATCGTCACCCAAAACAACAATCTATGGATTCCGATGAACGTGTGATGACGTCTCTTCGGCCACATATTACGCTTGGACGAGGGGGCGCCCACAAACCAAGCAATGTCCGCCAACTTCCAAATGGACGGATTTCATGGTTATTGCGGCAGACCCAGAACCGGCCTCGCCAGCGCCCTCGACACAGACCTGCAGCAGATCGGCAGTGACTGAAGACCGGGGCTGACCTGGGCCAACTGCCGCGGATCGCCATAAACAACACCAAGTGGCGCAAACTACAAGGAAGAATACAAAAGAAGCGGTGTAAGCGGTCGTAAGAGCCAGCATACTCGTGCAAGCTGTCGCGACTGCGGAATACCCTTCTAATAATAATGGATTACACTATTAGTGTAGGAGGAAGCCATTGGAGTCCAACATTGTGTTATTTATGTGTAGCCGGTCCTCGTCAGATATTTTCTTGATAACTGCATTTATACTGCACACAATCAGTACATAATCTATTGCTCTTTCTGAGGGTGAGTATACTTTCTCATATCTAATATACATTGAAACGCGCACAAACAAACAAACAAACACACACACACACACACACACACACGCGCGCGCGCACGCTCGAACGCACGCACGCACGCACGCACGCACGCACGCACGCACGCACACACACACACACACACACACACACACACACATAATCAATCAATCAATCAATCAATTAATCAATCAATCAATCAACCAATGAATCTTTTATTTCAGACAAAACGTACATGCAATGTATTATGCAATATATATAATGTCCATGATAACATCGCTGTATTCAATACTCTGAACAAGCGGCTTTTCTATAATTAGCCCCCCCCTCCCCCACCATGGTAAATCATGGTAAACCATGGTAAAATACCATGATATACCATGGAAACCAAGGTAATCCATGGTGCTTTGAAACAGGGAAGCCATGGTATACCACAGTTTACCATGTAATGTCATGGTTTACCATGTAATACCATGTAATATAACAAAATACGATGGTATACCGTGGTATATGTGGTATATTAAGGGCAGAGCGATGCCATGGAGCGATTATGCGATGCGATGGAGCAATACTATGTAATGATCAGTGCGCATGTGTATGCCGAAAACAAGACTTAGACAACCATTTGTATTGTTCCAGCGTAGCTAACATCTAGGCGAATAGTTATTTCTATCCTGCTGCTTACACGTGGTCTGTTCAGAGCATTTGAAAATATCTGATCATTGTGACAGAAGATAAATTTTCTACAATGTTTGGTTTGATGTATTGCATGATGGTTGAGAAGGGCCATCGCTATTGTGTGCTGAATTTGGTAACGCGATCGAGCGATGTGGATCAGCTTTGTTTTGGAGAGACAAGGCAAGGGTTCTGTGCGAAGTTTGGTGGAGCCTTCGAACATCTATTAAAACTTGGCGACAGACCAGTGGAGGAACACTGGTTATACTTCAAAGAGACAACAAATTAAATCACTGAGAAGGTGGTTGGCTTCAGGCGTAGAAAGCAGGTAGTAAATGTTCCATAAGTTCTAGCAAGAGTGTAAGGAAAGGATAAAGGCACGCACATATAGTATTTGAAAAAAAAATCAAATGCAGAAAAGCGTGAGACGCACAGAAATAAAACATACCAGTGAAGAAAGCAATAAGAACCCTAAAGAGAAAACAACTTGAGGAAAAGATACAAGTTATGAAGGAGGATTAAAGAAAAAAATGCATAATTATTTTTAAAATGTGCGAGAACATCAGTGTTGGCATCAGATGACACAACAATTAAGTCCACCGTGTTTGAGGAGCTTCAACTCTCAACTGACGAACTTCAAGCTGCTTGTAGGAAATGAGGTATGAAAATCAACTTCTCCAAATGCAAGGTCATCGAAGGTCGGAGAAGTTCTGGAAGGCGAAGAACTCAAGACTGTGGGATAGTTCTGCTTCTTGTCTACGGAAAGTGATGTTGTTGAGCCCAGCCTCAGCGGCTTCTGATAGGCTAAGAAATTACATATTTTTCAACAGAAGCATCGCAACAAGACTGAAAGCCACATTATACGGAGTCCTTATATTGTCATTAGGCCGTCTCTGTCACAGTTGCCGCAGATGAAGCCAGTTGGTTGTGAAGGCTTGGCGGCCGGTCTACGACATTTCTCTCCTGCGGCCTCTCCGACCACAGAAACCGCAGCTTGGAGAGACCGCATTGACTTCCGTGCCTCCACAACCAACAGGCTTCATCGGTATATGTAATACAGTGGCGTCGGAAGCTTTTGTATATGGGGAGGGGCCGAAGTTGGTTCCTGGGGGCCGTCACACACGCACGCACGCACGCACATAATACTGAGGACCGCCCCTCCCCGGTTCCGACGCAATTCGCGTACATGGGGTTATTTGCAGGTAGGTGGTCGGTCAAAGAGGTCCTCGCTCAGCGTGCACAGACCTCTAATGAAACAGGAGTTTATTCACGACGGGTTCGTCCAGTACGAACGCTTCGTGAATCCGGCTCCTGGGAAATAACAACCTTAACCTGGTCAACGCGCGGGGTATTTTTGTAAGATAATGTATTGTAATAATCAACAACATAAATGTGCAATATTATTTGGGGTTTTAATTGGGTGACAGTTGTTGGTGTTGATTGTTGAAACACAATGGCCACTGAACATATAGTTTCAACTGTCTATACATTGAACGGTTTTTAATGTGCCAGTTTTCGTAGGGTAACATATTATGTATGCCGATAAAGAGATAAAATGAAAGTATGACAGAAGCGTTGGTATAAAGGTACGACAACAAGTTTATTAAAGGCGCGACCAACGCCGAAAAGAGCAGAGTCACCGAACAACGTTCTCGTGACGTAGGTCTATTGTTCAAGTACGCCAATGCAATAATCACCATGGCAACATATTGTCTACCGACAGCGTTAGAGAGAATATTCCCTCGTGTCATTTTCCGGCGAAGTCGAAGATAGAATGTTCAACGGCCTCAACGTCAAGTTTCTCGAAGTGATCTTCGATCCTCGATCGACGTCGACCGGATTTCGTTCGGAATCCGAGAGAGTTTGTCCACGTCCACGATATATGTTTCCAACGAACGAGCGCCTCGACCGGCGTCGACGTCGGACGGTTTGTGACGTTCGCCAGTTCGACCGAGACCGTTCATCAGCGGCCACGATAGACGATCTTTGCCTTGATCGGCGTCGATCGCGTAACGTTCTCCGTCCGAGTGCGTTCATCGGCGGCCTCAGTAGATGTTTCGATGACGTTGACGAACCAGCGCCTCGATCGGTGTCGACGATGGGTGTTTCGAGTGGCGCTTGCTCGTGTCGGTATTAACGTTGCTGGTGACATTTGCCGATCAGTATAACTCGATCGTCTCGCTCGCGCTTGGAATCTTC